>NW_021025125.1:988640-1033860 GCF_004153795.1 Camellia sinensis
GAGAGAGAGAGAGAGAAGATAGACGAGTGAGAGAGATAGAGAAAGAAAAAAGATGAGAGAGATAAAGAGAAGAGAGATGAGAGAGAGAGAGAGAAAGAGAGAGACAGAGACAAAGACAGAGGTAGAGACAAAGTAGGAAAGAGAAAGAGATAGAGAGAAACAAGAGATGAATAAGAGATAAACAAAGAGAGAGAAAGAGAGTGAAAAGAGATGATCGAGAGAAATACATAGCAAAAGAAAGAGGTAAAGAGAGAAGAAAGATGAGTAGGAAAGACAGAGAGTGAGATAGAGAGAAGATAGATGAATGAGAGAGATAGAGAAAGAAAAAAATGAGAGAGATATAGCGAAGAGAGATGAGCGAAAAACAAAGAGAAAAAGAGACAAAGACAGACAGATAGAGAAGAGTGATGAGTGAGAGAGAGAAAAAGAAGAGAGACAAAGAGAGAAAGAGATAGAGAGTGAGAGTCAGAAAAAGAGACAGAGAGAGAAGAGAGATGAACGAGATAGATAGAGAGAGAGATAGAGATAAGAGAGATGAGAGAGAGAGACATAGAGAGAAGAGAGATGAACGAGAGAGACAGAGAGAGAGAGATAGAAATAAGAGAGAGATGAACAATAGAGACAGAGAGAAAAGAGAGATGAGAGAGAGCGAGAGAAGAGAGATGAGCAAGAGAGATAGAGACAACAGAGATGAACGAAAGAGACAGAGAGAGATAAAGAAATGAGAGAAGAGATAAATGAGTGAGAGACACAGAGAGAGAGAGAGACAGATAGATAGATAGGCAAACAGACAGAGAGAGAAAAGTGATGAGTAAGAGAGAGAAAGAGAATAGAGAGAGGAAGATAAAAAAATAGGTGAAAAGAGACAGACAAAGAGAGAGAGAGAGAGAGAAAAAGAGCGAAAAAGATAAACGAGAAAGATATAGGGAGAGATGAGCGAGAGAGATAAAGAAAAGAGAGACAAAGAGAAACGAGAGATGAGCGAGAGACACAGAGAGAGAGATAGAGAAGAGTGATGAGTGAGAGAGAGAAAGAGAAGAGAGACAGACAGACAGAGAAGAGTGATGAGTGAGAGAGAGAAAGAGAAGAGAGACAGAGATAGAGACACAGAGAGAAAAAGAGAGACAGATAGATAGAAAGAGAGAGAAAGAGTGATGAGTGAAAGTAAATTTTTATTTTTCTTTCAGCGACGAAAATATTTTAGTTGGCAGAACTATATATATCGCGACCAAAATAATTTTTAGTTGCTGAAATTAAAGTTTTGCCGACTAAACTTTTGGTCGCGAAAGATAAAAAATAATTTTTTATTTTTTTTTAGTGACGAAAATATTTTAGTTGCCAAAACTATATATACCGCAACCAAAATAATTTTTAGTTGCTGAAATTAAGGTTTTGCCGACCAAACTTTTGGTCGCAAAAGATAAAAAATAATTTTTTATTTTTCTTTCAGCGACTAAAATATTTTAGTTGCCAAAACCATATATACGGTGACCAAAATATTATTTAGTCGCTGAAATTAAAGTTTTGCCGACCAAACTTTTGGTCGCGAAAGATAAAAAATAAATTTTTATTTTTCTTTCAGCAACTAAATTATTGTAGTTGCCAAAACTATATATACAGCAACAAAAATATTTTTTTAGTCACCAATTGTGAGATTTTTAGCGACTAATTTTTTTTTAGTCGCCAAAAATTAATATACCCCGACTAAAAAAAATTAGTAGCTAAATATTGTCCTTTTACCGACTAACATAATTTTTGGTCGCCAATTCCACAACTTTTGGCAACCAAAATATTTTTAGTCGGCAAAAGTGGTCGCCAATTGTGTATTTTCTTGTAGTGATATAATCACACTTTAATTAGAAGGTGTGATTAAAAAATATATAAATGATCACACTTTAATTACAATGTGTGATTAAAAAATATATATCTAATCACACTTATTTAAAAAGTGTGATTAAAAAGTAGTAGTGTATATATAATCACACTTTAATTAGAATGTGTGATTAAAAATATATATATATATATATATAATCACACTTAATTGAAAAGTGACATAAAAAATGAATATTATCACACTCAATCAAATTAAGTGTAATTAAAATATCAATCTAATTTTTTTTATCACACTTCCAATAAAAGTGAGATATTTTTTTATTTTTCAAAGTGTGATCTTTAACTATTTTTGTAGTAGTGTTTGGTATAAGAATTGTAAAAGTGTTCACCTTATTTGGCAATGGTTCCATTTGTTTGTGGGTTATTCATCTCCTTCAGTGCAATATATTTTGCTCGTTTTACTTTTAATATACCTCATAACTGCCAACTGAAAGATTATTCAACACAACTCAAAATTTGAAAATTAAAAAAAAACACACATAATTGCCTATTCCGTTTATAAGCTGTTGTCTGTCCCAACTTTTTGTTTCTTTTATTGCATCTCCACAATTCTACTGTTGTTAAATAATTTAATTAAAATTCAAAGAAAAATTGAAGGATTAATTACACTTTTCACCCTTATAGTTTAACTCAAATTTTACTTTGGTCCTTATAATTTAATTTGAACAATTTAATCACTACACTTTATTAAGTCTAGTTTTAATTTGGTTTTTCTGTCTAAATTTTTTAATTTTTTTTCTATGTGTACACCTTTGGAGACTGACAAGTGTCTCAAAAATTGTTAATTTTTAACCTCAAACTTGAATGAATAAAGGACCAACTGGAACTAGATTTAAAGTATAAGAACCAAATTGTTCCACTTAAAATAATAGGGACCAAAGTGAAATTTGGGTCAAGCTATAAGAGTTAAAAATGTAATTAATCTAAAATTGAAGGATAAAAGATTTTATTTATCTTAACAGAAAATAAGGAAACATTGAATGTGAGGACGAATCAAAGAACTCTAGAGACTACTTTATCAAAGAACTCTAAAGTGATGAGTGATGTAGTGGTTCTTAATGTAAAAGATTTTATTTATCTTAACAGAAAATAAGGAAACATTGAATGTGAGGACGAATCAAAGAACTCTAGAGACTACTTTATTTTTTTGGCAATGATAAGACTAATGCAATCTTTGTGGTTAATACAATAATTTCTTCTTTCAAATTCTCAGGCACGTTTTGACACAATCTTGACCTTTCCTTGTTTGCTTTTCAAAAAATTGTGTCACTTTCTTGTTCTCTTTTGATCCTGTTTATCTTTTTATTTTAGATAATTAAACACTCTATTTACGTGATAAATTAAGATATAAAACAATCAAATGGGACATATTAGGGAAGCCCACAGCATAGGGAGTGTAGGGTTAAGTGACAGTTAGTCAAATATATTTAGCTAAAAGTGGGTATTACAAAGTCCATCATTCTTGTCATTATTAATCACTCACATTGGTCTAAATAAATTGATTAAATGTGATTGGTGGAGCATCTAATTCATGTTTAGTGAAATTTTGTAGCTGAGTTGCTGATCAAACTTAGACCTTAAGGAAAAACCATCACTAGATTTTTCTAATTTACTTAACCAACCAATCAGAGATTGCATTAGCTCCCTTACTAACTCAGATACACTTTGGCAAACAATCTTCAATTTATAGAACAGAACAAATATAAAAATATAAATAACTCAGATGCAATTTACCAAACAATCTTTTATTTATAGAACACAACAAATATACTGTTGACAACTGATATTTGGTGTTCTTGATGCACTATAACGTGACAAACGTACGCACACGAGCTTTGAGCAAAGTTTAGGCATGTCCTCCGTAGATTACCTGCAGGTTCTCGCCATCACCCTCATCAATGTCAATTACAAATTCATCATTAGAATGAAATTCAAGCACAGGAGGGGTGGTAGTAGTTTGTTGTTGTTGATGGGTTTGGGTGGTGGGGGTGGTGCATGTGATAAGAAGGGCTGGTATTGGCATTGCTTGCAATGAGCGGTTTAGCATGCTGCACAGGACGCCTGAACATGGGGAGATCCAGATGCAGATGCAAATGATATAGGCGACCCGAAAGACTGACGGTGGACACAAGTAGGAGGCTAACAACGATGCAAGTTTCACCAACAACGGAATTGAAATTCTCAAATCTATTTGGTACGTGTTCATCTCTCTGTCTCTCTCTCTCTGTCTCTCTCCTACAAGCAAAATGAAGTGTATATATACACTGTTTTTGTGTTTTGGTAAGAGCTAAAACGTGTCTCCTAAAAAAAAAAAAACGTGTCTCGTAAAAACGAGTGTTATTAAACAAAATTAAATAATTGCCATTTTCTCGAATTTCTAAAAATACCGTGAAATCTCCTGAAAACGACTATTATTAAATAAAATTAAATAATTTCCATTTTCTTAAATTTCTAAAATACAGTACAGTCTTTTCAGAAGATTTTATTTGGTTTCAGTTTTAAAATTTGCCTTTCAGAATTTTTTTTTTCATTTTCTATATATATATTTTTTGTTTTCACAGATTTTTTTAATATTTTAAGTAATTTTTTTTTTTTAATTTTTAGACACGCCTAATATAAATACACTTAAAAAGTATAATATTTGTGAAAAAATCTTTAAAAAATTCACTAAATACCAAATATATAAAAAAATATAAAAATTTAGTACATTTTTCATATTTTTGTGTATTTATTAATTTTTTAAAGTATTTTTACACAAATATTTTACTATTTAGATGTATCTAAGTAAGGTACATCTAAAAAAATAAAAAAATTATTTAAAATTTAAAAAATATTCACTAAAAAAAATACAAAAAAAAAAAAATCAATTTTTAAAAAACTGGGACCAAACATACTACAGTATTCTAATTATTTAGGTTATTAAATTGTTATTATTATATGAAGACAAGTAAAGAAAATAGGTATGTATTTTATTTTTCTCAAATAAGTCTTAGAATTGTAACACTAATACACAGAATTAAAAAATAAAATAAAATAAATATGCGCTCCAAATGTACATAATTTTGTTTAGATACTACGGGGTGTTTTTGTAAGATGGTTAAAGACTAACTTTTGGCTTTTAACTAATTTTTTGACTTTTGTGAAAAATGATTTGAAAAATTAGTAAAAAATTACTTTTTTGTTTTTTGAATTAATATTTGTTTATAATATCACATCACAATAAAATGATCGAAATACTTCACTCAACTTAAGAAATTTACTGCTTGACCTTTTTTTGGCTCATTTAACTCCTTGTTGGAACAAGGATGGTTACTCATGTAATTTCACGCGTTTTGCAAACTTTCCAAATATCCATCCACCTTTTGTAGCTAGCTGAGGAAAAAAATTTGCTGCAAAAACGCAGCTTTATTGCCAAAAGACCAATTTTTTGAGCAAGGATCCTATCCTTTGAATCCTCTACTTAATTTCGTACTTGATGCGTCATTGGATCAATTTTTGGTTCGAATTTTAATTATTCGAACCGTTCACATTTTAAAATTTGTTATATATATCTTACCTGTAAAAAATCAAATCGATCGGATATCAAAAATTAAGTGAACTAAAAGTTTTATTAAACAATAAAACTGTTTATTAAATTTTTTTAATAAATGGTTTTTAGTTCTTCCAATATTCGATCAATTTGACTTTTTACAGGTATGATGTACATGACAAATTCTAAAATGTGAACAGTTTTGATCATCGAAATTGAGTCCAAAAGTGAATCCAATGGCCCATCAAATAGAGAGTCAAGTAGAAAAGTCAATGAGGAATCCTGCTCCAATTTTTTAGGCTGCGTTTTTGCTGCCAAAATGCAGCATTTATGTGGGTGTTTGGGAAGTTTCTATTTTAGTAGGCTATTTAGTTTTTGGCTATTTTAGGAGACTAAATTTTTTATTTTTGGGAATGTAACGCCCTCAAAATGATACATATAAACCAATCATTTATGACATCCATAGACATAAGAGAATAAAATATCTTTTCATTTATCAGAGTATTCAGTACAAAATATCACATGTTGACAACAAAAGTAAATGCCCCTCGGGCTTATAACTTTCCAAGTCAATACTTGGTTGCAACAAAAGAGAGTTCTAACTCTTAACATATTATGCCCTTGGCCTAAAGTACATGTAATACAAAAAGGTAACTATAAAAAAATAAGCCTTCAGCTTCAAAATCTCCCAAACTACATTTTTGGAGGCGGCATATCACCTGTACCTGAAAAATGATGTCCCATATAGGGTGAGCCAAAGCTCAGTAGAGATACGCTAAACATAATATGAGAATTAACTAAAACATTAGCATTTGATAAATGTTTAACTCATATAAACCAACGTACATCTCTTCCATAACCAATACATATTCACAACCACATTTTTATCCCTTTCCGTTTCAGTATCCAAACCAATTCATAGATATGGTTCATTGTTTATCCAAACAGTTCAAAGTGAGACTACAACTCATATTATCAATACTTCAATCATAATCAATTCAAATGAGACTACAACTCATATTATCAATGCTTCAATCGTAATCAATTCAAATGAGACTACAAACCATATTATCAATACTTCAATCATCTACGTTATGCAAACGTAATTAAGGTTTCAGGACTTTCATCTTGGACACTCCAGCTAACTTAGTTATCAATGGAGTCCATCCCCTATCTCCCCCCGAACAGGTTTGAGAGTACATCCTCTATCTCCTCCCAAACAAGATACATATGCAATGTATTTAAACGCTTTATCATATACAATGATCAATCTAGGCGCATATTCAATGTGTCAATTCAACAGTCATATTCAATGACATAACTCAGTTGATTAGTTTTAATTCACCTAATCATCATGCAGTGTCTACAACAATCAAGACTATCCTCCACCGACAACCCAAAGTAGTTATTTCTAAACAAATAAATAAATATATCAAATAGATAAATTATCAATATTTTCATAGGTGAGTGATTAATCAATTCAACTACACCATTCATTCTCATAACTTCCCAATTTCATGATTTTCACCTCAATTTCATATTTACATATTTTTCCAAATTAATTATACAAATTAATTAATCACATTTAATTAGGGCATTTTCCCATTTTCTTTTCAACTTTAGCCCTAAGGCTCAATTTCCTTAATCTTACACCAATAATCCCATTTTCCAAGGTCTCACATATACATGGAGCTTAACAATTAAAAACCCCTCTTTTATAATTTCAAAACAAACCCTAACTTTCTCAAAACTCCCAAACAATACCATTTATACAAAATACCCAATGTTTATGTCTAAACTCATAGAAAGGAGTAGGTTATCCCTACCTCAAGTTTCGGAGCTCAAAGGAGAAGAAGGAAGAAACTCAAAGTGCTCCAAATCTAACCTTTTTCGGATCAAAGTGTAGCCTAAGAAAAGCTCTACCTTTTCTTCAAAGAGACTAGGGTAGAGACACCCAAGAACTAAGTGTATTTCTAGAGAGAAGGTGTATGTAAAGAGAGAGTGTGCCGGATCTAGGGTTTTGAGGAAAAAGGGGATGAAAAAGTGAATTAGAAACACGTTGCTGCAACTTATATACTCAAGGCTCGCTCGAGCGAAGAAGTGGTCGCTCAAGCGACCAGACACAAAAGAACCTCGTTCGAGCGCAAGAAGCGTCGCTCGAGCTAACAATGTGAAGCTTCAGGTCTGCAACGCAGAAGCACGCTTGAGCGCAAGAGTTCTCGCTCGAGCGAAGAAACTCAAAAACATAGTCCTCGCTTGCTCGAGCGAAGGAAAGCTCGCTCGAGCGAAGAAACACAACCTTCAGGTCAAAAAGAGACGTAGACGCACGCTCGAGCGCAAGAGTGCTCGCTTGAGCCAAGAGACACACTACTCAAATCTTGCTCGAGAACCCTGGCTCGAGTGAAGGAACTAAAACCCAAAGCTCGCTCGAGCGACAAAAGCCTCGCTTGAGCGATGAAACCAAAAATCTGGGCAGCAACTATTTATTTCAAATCACATCCAACCTATTACAAACCTGCCCAAAACATTCCAAAACTCGAATACAAAGAATTAAAGGATGGAAATGCGATATAGACAACAACAATCATGACGGAACCCAAGTTCGGAATACAATAAACAATGGAGGGAAGATAGTTGAATTTTTTTGGGAAGTTATAATTCACGAAGAATTTTAAGAAAAATAATTTTATGTCGTTTTAGTTTTTAGAATTTTCTTTTCAGAAAATTTTATTTGTAGTCTTTTATTTTATTTTTTATCATGTCAAAATATTAGTTTATTTTAAAAAATTAAAGACTAAAATAACTTGAATTTCTTATTTTTTCATTTTCTTCAAATTCATTAATAATAATATTTTTGAAATATAATAATGGTACTATTAAAAGATAGTTTTGAAAAGTTAATATTTTTTAAATGTAATAATTGTACTAATAAAAAAAATTAAATTCTCAAAAGAGACTAAAATTTTGGAATGAAAGGAGTATTATTAATTATTGTTGAGTAATGTTATACACATGGAATATTTATTTATCTTTTAAAGTTGAAGTGTAATTATTATTAGTTAATTTCCGTTAATTTTATTAAATATTAAAATACTATTAATGTAAATTACTAAATTTATTTGTGAAATATTTTTATAAATAGGTAACATTTGATGTGATCCCGCTGCAAATCATTGGCCATTTCTCTCCATTTCGGTGTCTCCTAGTTTTAAAACATAATGTAAAGCCTCTCGATTTTATTGAATAAAGTTGATGTGGGTTGCGATTAATATCTATTTTAAAAAAAAACGAAAACAAGGAGAAGATTTGTTTGAAAGCTTGCACAGAGAGAAGGAGAGAGAGAGAGGGTAGGGCGTAAAGTAATACGATCACATGTAATTCACGAAGAATTTTAAGAAAAAATCATTCTATTTGGTTTCAGTTTTTAGAATTTTCTTTTTAAAAAATTTTATTTGTAGTCATTTATTTATTTTTTAACATCTCAAAATATTAGTTTTTTTTAAAAAAAATTAAAGACTAAAATAACTTGAATTTCTTATTTTGCCATTTTTTGTAAATTCATTAATATTAATATTTTTGAAATATAATAATGGTACTATTAAAAGATAATTTTGAAAAGTTAATATTTTTTAAATGTAATAATTGTCCTAATAAAAAAATTAAATTCTCAAAAGGGACTAAAATTTTGGAATGAAAGGAGGATTATTAATTATTGTTGAGTAATGTTATACACATGGAATATTTATTTATCTTTTACAAGTTGATGTGTAATTATTATTAGTTAATTTCTATTAATTTTCTTAAATATTATAATATTATTAATGTAAATTACTAAATTTATTTGTGCAATATTTTTATAAATAGGTAACATTTGATGTGATCCCGCTGCAAATCATTGGCCATTTCTCTCCATTTCGGTGTCTCCTAGTTTTAAAACATAATGTAAAGCCTCTCGATTTTATTGAATAAAGTTGATGTGGGTTGCGATTAATATCTATTTTAAAAAAAAACGAAAACAAGGAGAAGATTTGTTTGAAAGCTTGCACAGAGAGAAGGAGAGAGAGAGAGGGTAGGGCGTAAAGTAATACGATCACATGTAATTCACGAAGAATTTTAAGAAAAAATCATTCTATTTGGTTTCAGTTTTTAGAATTTTGCTTTTTAAAAAATTTTATTTGTAGTCATTTATTTATTTTTTAACATCTCAAAATATTAGTTTTTTTAAAAAAAAATTAAAGACTAAAATAACTTGAATTTCTTATTTTGCCATTTTCTGTAAATTCATTAATATTAATATTTTTGAAATATAATAATGGTACTATTAAAAGATAATTTTGAAAAGTTAATATTTTTTAAATGTAATAATTGTCCTAATAAAAAAATTAAATTCTCAAAAGGGACTAAAATTTTGGAATGAAAGGAGGATTATTAATTATTGTTGAGTAATGTTATACACATGGAATATTTATTTATCTTTTACAAGTTGATGTGTAATTATTATTAGTTAATTTCTATTAATTTTCTTAAATATTATAATATTATTAATGTAAATTACTAAATTTATTTGCGCAATAATTTTATAAATAGGTAATATTTGATGCAATCTGGCTAGAAATCAATGGCCATTTCTCTCCATTTTTGTATATCCTAGTTTTAGAATAGAATGTAAAGCCTGTCGATTTTGTTGCATAAAGTTGACATGCGATTAATATATATTTTAAAAAAAAAAGAAAAAAAAGGAAGATTTATTTGAAAGCTTGCATAGAGAGAGAGAGGGTGACAGGGTGGGGCTTAAAGTAATACGTTCACGTGTCATTCATGAAGAATTTTAAGAAAAAATCATTTTATTTGGTTTCAGTTTTTAGAATGTTCTTTTTAGAAAATTTTATTTGTACTCTTTTATTTTATTTTATATCATCTCAAAATATTAGTTTATTTTAAAAAATTAAAAACTAAAACAACTTGAATTTTTTATTTTAGCATTTTCTATAAAGTCATTAATATTAACATTTTTGAAATATAATAATGGTACTATTAAAAGATAATTTTGAAAAGCTAATATTTTTTAAATGTAATAATTGTACTAATAAAAAAATTAAATTCTCAAAAGGGACTAGAATTTTATTAAATATTAATATATTATTAATGTAAATTACTAAATTTATTTGTGCAATATTTTTATAAATAGGTAACATTTGATGTGATCCCGCTAGAAATAATTGGCCATTTCTCTCCATTTCTGTGTCTCCTAGTTTTAGAATAGAATGTAAAGCCTGTCGATTTTGTTGCATAAAGTTGAAATGGGTTGCGATTAATATCTATTTAAAAAAAAAAAAGAGAAAAAATGTAACAAGTTGAATCAAATTGAATTTATACTTTAATCTCAGTTGGGGATTTATTTTAAATTATTAAACTCCATTCATTTTGGACCCAATTTATTGAATTGTGACCCATTAGTAACCATGTAATAGTCTAATCGTATCTCTCAATTCCAATGCATATAATGAATACATTTGCATGCAATCCAAGTGTTGTTTATTTGCCACCACCAAATCTCTGTCGAAATCTGAATTATTATATTTTTATTTTATTTTATTTTTTATTTTTTATTTTTATTATTATTATATATATATATATATATATATATATTGGTGTGTATACATATATAGTTAGATATTTGTGGTTACATATTTGTTTAGGTGTATATATCTATAAATAGTAACCAAAAAAGGATTTTTTGTTCAGCTTTTAGGAGAATGCCGTGAGGAAGAAAGAAAAAAAGGGTTTCAATGTTTGTTTTTCATGGGTTTGATCTAGTGTAAGTCATTTTTGACCCTTAGTGCTTTGGATCAAAACGTAGAGGGCGAAAAAGGCGTCGTTTGGCTCCGAGCAGATATAATTTATGTTGGCAAAAAAATTTGAAAGCTTCTTGGCTTAAGGTAGGAATTTTTCCTACACTTCTTTATGCACTTTTACTTGATTATATGGAGCTTAGAGTTGTATATAATTTAATTAGAATTTTTGGAAAATTTGTGATTTATTTGCTTAAAAGGGACATTTTGAGAAAAATAAAGAGTTGATGCCCAAATTGCGAAAGTGTAAACTTGGAATATGTTTGTAAGGTTATGAAAGAGCTATGTTTTAAATTTGAAAAAAAACGGATTTTGATTCGATCAGTTTTGAAATTTTTACCGGTTTGCGACCAAAAGAGCATTTTTAAAGAAAACAAAGGAATTATGTTTTACTTCTGGGACTTTTGATCACAATAGGATATAATGCTTGCAGAATGAGTTTGGAAAGAAAATGATGTTTTCTTGGGCATTAACGGTATTATTTTGCTTAATGTATTTGTTGGAATAAAACCAACATGGTTAGAAATGGACCTTGAGAGGTTACCGGACGTGATTGTGATAAGAAAACTAGTGTAGTTGTTCATATTTGATGAGATATGGAATAGATTGTATTTATCGAATTTTTTAGAATTTAATTGTTTAAATATCTGTTTAGAAATATCTGTTTTGGGCTATCTGTGGAAGATAGCCATGATTGTTGTAGAAATGCATGAGACTTAGGTAAATTGAACCACATTCCTCATTTGTTGCATTGGACATTGCATTACATTCATTTCATTGGAAATGTATCTGTTTTTTAGAAATGTTTGGAAATGTATCTGTTTGAGAAAAGATGAATACTTGGTGAATCTGGGTAGGGGATATAGAACTGCGTGGTTAGTTGTTGAGCCTTCCAGTTTACTGGTAAAAATGACAGTGGTAGTGCATTAGGGCCTACTTGCAGACACTCACCTAGAGATTCACAGAGCCTGTATTCATGTAACATATATGGTTTAAAATGGAAATGGTTTTATATCTGTTGTTGCATCTCAGCATTACATGCTTTATAAAAAGAGAGATAAACTGTTTTATCATGAGCATGGCATGAGCATACTCCTCTTTAGTCTTGTCATAGTCCAAATCTTGTGTAGTATATCTCTACTAGGCTGTGGCTTACCCTATAAGAGAAACCATTTCAGGTACATGTGATATGTCTCCGCTAAGGCACTGACTTGGGAAGACTCGGAGCTGAGGCTTTATTTTTGTTTTATTGTTGTTTGTTGAATGTAAGCCCAGGGCTGTATTTGCATTGAGTTGAAACTCCATTTTGTGTAACCAAGAATGTTCTTGGATAAATTTGTAAGCCTGTAGGGCACTTATTATCTGTTTGGCTTCCATTTCATACTTGTTGTAAAATGCGTGCTTGGGATTGGAACTTGGGCATTGAGATGTGAACAACATGAATTTGGCATTTGAGATTAAATGGAAATGGATGTATGGAATAATTAGCTATAAATATGTGTTTGTCTATCAGGTGGGTTTGTTGTATAGATATATATACCTTGTCCAAATTTTTGGGGTGTTACAACTAGGTATCAGAGCGTACTGGGTTCGAATACTTTGGGTACATGGGGAGTGGTTAGTACCACAGTGGGTTTATCCCGCTTGATAGAGATATCTGTATGATGAGGTGCTATGTGATAACATACTTATGTAATTATATGGGTATGGGGTTTGATTTCTGAGATGTTCATTGGGTCTGCGAGTTCCTGGAACTCCAGTCAGAAAATCACTTGATCATTGCTATTTTTGATTGGAACTCTAACAACGTCATGGAACAATCATTATCTAGAAAGAAAATCTGTATGTGCTTATGTGGAATGAATTAACTATTGTCCATTGCCTTAAAACGTGAGTGAGTTAGCTTCGACACAGTAAGAGGGGACAGGACAGGCAAATGTGGCTGAGCTAGCTGGGCAACAGGCCATGGGTGCTTTGGCACAAGAGATAGCAGGGGCACTGAACATACTGAGGAATGAGAACCTTGCACAGGCCCCAACTGCCCCAGTTGCAGAGACATGACCACTCCTGCTAAAAAGGGAGTTCTTTCGAACCAATTCGGATATTTTTGTGGGAGATCCTAAGGAGCCACTGAAGGTTGATGAGTGGCTAGAGCAGACGGTTAAGACGTTCGAGATGCTAGACATTGAGGACGATGCTCTGACAGTGACCTTGGCATCTTTTCAGCTGAAGGGAGAAGTGGGTCAGTGGTGGAAATACGCGCGAGGACGTATTAGGGTGACCTTAGAGGCCTTTGTCAACACCTTTCAGGAGAAGTGTCTATCTGCTACTATCAGAGAGAAGTTAAGGGAACAGTTCAAGAACCTTAAACAGCAACTTGGCACACCGGTGGCAGAGTTCAAGACCACTTTTGCTAATTTGTCCAAATTTGCTCCTGAGCTTGTGGCGATAGAAGAGCGCAGTTGTATCGAGTTTGAGACTCGACTGAGAGATGAGCTTGCCTACTGTGTGGGCGGGTCTATGACGAGGGAGAACATCCATCTTGTTGAGGTAGCGGCACATATGGAAACCTGGTTAGGAGCTGGAGAGAGAGAGAGAGAGATGAGGGGTTTCAAGCAAAGAGGCTAGGAGATGCAGGGTGAGACCTGAGATAGCAAGAGGCAGAGGGGTTTTACACCACAACAGTCTCATGGGGCACAGTCTAGGTCCACTTTTCCAATGCCGAGTTCAGGGGCAGAGAGAGGTGGCCAGGGAGGATTTTCTTGTTTCAAGTGTGGCCAGTTGGGTCATAAGTCTTTTTCTTGCTCACAGAAGGAGAGAGGACAATGATTTGCTCCGTCTTCAATCCGCCTACCGAGCTAGACTCAAGGGAGGGGGCAGTGTTTGACTTGCTTTCAGTGTGGACAAGCAGGACACATGAAGTGGTATTGTCCATAGTTAGGTGGCACACCTGGTGCATCTGGATCGAGGCAGACTCAAAGTCACCAGCCAAAACAGTCGGCACAGGCCTCAAGGGCCACTCTAGGAGCCTTTTCTGCTAAGTCTGTACATCCGGCATATGTTCTGAGAGGGGAGCAAGTGGATCAGAGACCTACCGGGCGTGTGTATGTTGTTACCACGCCAGAGTTAGTACCAGCACCTTCGGTTGTGAGAGATACCTTCTTGTTCTGCAACTCTATTGCCAATGTATTGATTCACACAGGTTCATCACATTCTTTTATCTCGTGCATTGGGGTTAGAGTTGGCTCGGTTAGCATTGCCACTCTGCGTAGAGTCACCGGTTAGGGGTGAGAATATGTTAGAACAGGGATGTCGAGGTTGTGATATAGAAGTTTTCGGTCGTCGACTTCCATTTTCTTTTGCTTTGCTTGATATGTTGAGTTTTGATGTTATACTAGGTATGGATTGGTTGTCTACGTATCAGGCTGTTATAGACTGTTACTGTCAGAGGGTTACTGTGTGTACCTCGAGCGGCGACTAGTTTTATTTCTTGGGAGATTGGGTTGATAGGGCTTTGTTGCCAGTTTGTGACCCGCATGGTCGGGGCGAGCTTAGCCTCTTTTGCTACATCCTTGGGGGCAGAGAGTGATCTAGTTCGAGTTGAATTGTCGAGGGTAGTCTGTGAGTACCTAGATTTCTTTCCTAAGGATCTTTTTAGTGTCCGGCACAGCACCGATTTCCATGGCTCCGTATAGGTTTGAACCTGCTGAGTTGAGTGAGTTGAAGATTTAGCTCCAGGAATTGCTAGACAAAGGTTTTATCCGCCCTAGTACTTCACCTTGGGGAGCACTGGCCTTGTTTATGGACCTGATGAATCGGGTTTTGCATGAGTATATTGATCGTTTTGTGGTTGTCTTTGTTGACAACATTTTGATTTATTCACCCTCTGAGGAGGAGCATGAGGAACACTTACGGGTTGTGTTGGAGTTGCTTAGAGTGCATTAGTTATATGCTAAGTTCGAGAAGTGTGAGTTTTTGCTGAAAAAGGTGAAGTTCTTAGGCCATGTGGTATCTGGGGAAGAGGTGACTGTCACGACCCAAATCCGTCCCTATGGGTTTAGCACCGTAACCGGCCAATGATCCGTGATTACCGAAGGCCTGCTTAACAGTAAAATAGTAATACAGAGTACAAGGGCTGGTGGAAGCCAAAACTGTAATTAAAAGATGTCCAATGAGCTGTGACAGTCTGTATGCAAAAAGACTTTTCATAACACATTCACATCCAGAACAAAAACAGTATATACATGCATCATATACAATCATATACGGGTATTCAAGTTAGGGACCCAAATCCCTACCATAACAGTGCAGTAACAGTCTATACAGTCTATACAAAATAGAGACAAAAAATGGGGAATCTAAAACACCCCGAAGCAGCCTTAGCTTGGCAGCACTGGGAACCTCGCAGTGAGGCACGTTGGTTGGCTTGACAAAAAGGGAGTTTAACCCAACGCCCCTAGCTCCGATCTGGTGCTTGGACACCTACATATATATATATATATATATAAACAGTGAGCTAAAGCCCAGTGAATAACATATGCGTAAAGAGATTAAGAATGAATGTCCTTTCAGTATTTAAAATAGTCATTTGAACAGTATATCAGTTATTCGATCATAGCAGTCATAAGTGGTACATCCAATAGCAAACAGTACAATAGGTCTTATCAGACCGAACAGTCAATTGATGGCCATCATATCAGTAAATAGTAGTAGTTCCAAACATGGGAACCGACAGAGATCTTTGTAACAGCAGTAATAATAGTTCAGTAACAGTATATTGCTATGGATGCCACGAATACAGTTCGCAAATAGGACAAGCATTCATTCAGTAAACAGTGTCATTTCATTAAGCAGTATAGTCATTTGTTCAGAAAATAATCTCAATTGAACATATCTTTACAACATTGTTACTCATAGAGTTCTGGGCTACAGATAAGCTAATGCGCGTCCTCGGATGCCAACCCTACACAGTTACAGGATGAACACACACTAAGTCACATACTTGGGAATCGAAGACTTAGTCCCTACCTAGACTCGGTGTGGTTCTACATCAATATCCTCATTAAGATGCCTTAAACTAGGCTTAAGAATGCCTAGGATGAAATGAGGATGCAAAGATGCACTTTTCAAAATTTTGCTGAAACATGGGTCCCGCTCGAGCATGGGTTTCCCCGCTCGAGCGGTCATGCAGACAAAAGAGCCCCGCTCGAGTGTGACTTACTCCGCTTGAGCGGACTGCAAAAGTACTGGATGAGTGAGATTCACACTCGATGGGCGCTCGACCTCCGCTCGAGCGTGAGACACAATTCCTCGCTCGAGCGTGCATTCCCCCGCTTGAGCGGACTGTAAACACATGTAAAGTACTGGATGCACGCATTTCCCACTCGAGCGTCACTTTCCTCGCTCGAGCGGACTGCATGAACACAAAGCGTACGCTCGAGCGTGGAGTTTCCCGCTCGAGCGTGAGTCCAAAATCTGGAATTTCCAGATTTGAACCTCAAGCTCAAAACCAACTTTAAATGTACCAAAAACGATCATTTTGGGCTAATTTTGTAGAAAACACTTGTAAACTCATAATATGGCATGTTTCAAAGATCAATTTGAGAAATCAAAGCCCAAAGGTAGTTCGATTGAACACAAATTTCAAAAAAGTTTTCATGAACATGAAAAACAATGCAAATTCAACACATGCATGGGTTTCTAGGAACTCCAATGCTACAAAACAAGATCAAATGCAATGTTTAACTTCAAAACATGGTGAGTTCATGGATTAAGACTAAAAATATGAACATGCATGAAGAAATCCTCATGAAATAACTTCAAAACTCAACAATATGAACATGCATGCATGATTCAAGCTTCAATTCAACAGTTTAAGACCAAACTATGACCTTAGGCTCCTATCTACCATGAGCCATGCAAGAACTAACTTGAATTCACATACAAGAAAGTAAATGTCCTACCTTAGGTCTTCAATTTCAAATGTAGAAGCTCAATTATGCAAATTTTCTTCAACTCTCTTAATCTCCAAGCCAAAACAAGATGAAATCAAGCTATCCCCTATCTCTTTCTCTCTCTCTAGCCGGTTTGGTATAAGGAAATGGCCGAGGAAGAGATATGAATTAAGTCTCAAATGTTTTATGAGATGGCCCACTAACATGGCATTTTGGTAAATAAGTCCAACAAATGCGATACAACATTATTTAATCTAATTTAATCATACAAAATCAAATTTCAATTAAATATACCATAAAATCACATAAATTCCAATTAGCATAAAACATTAATCAATTTCGGATTCGGCTGCCGATAAAGCCTCCAATTTGCAGTTTAAAACATAAAATATGAACAGATAATTTAATGGTCAACAGATAGAAATGCATTTAAACTAATACACTAAATCAATCAGTTCAGAATTTCAGTCAATTAGTCAGTTAACATGCTTAATCATAGATTAGCACTAATCAGTGGGGAGGGTTGTCACAGTCTCTCCTCCTTACAAAGAGTTTGGTCCTCCAAACTCAAATTACCTTCATTTTGGAAGAATACTAGATCCAGAGGGAACAGTTCAGGATATCTCTTGATCATATCGTCATCCCTTTCTCAAGTGGCATACACGCCACTATGGTTTTGCCAATCAACTTTCACTAATGGAATCTCTTTGTTCCTCAACTTCTTGATCCGTCTGTCCACAATCTGAATAGGCTGTTCTTCATAAGTGTAGTCATCACTTAGCACTACACGGGTAGGCTCAATCACATGGAAAGGATCCCGGAGGCAATCCCTCAATATTGAAATATGGAACACGTTATACATATGCTCCATTTCAGGAGGAAGCGCTACTTGATACGCCACCGGATTGATTTTCTTAATAATCTCATACGGTCCGACATATCTCGGCACTAGCTTACCCTTGACTCCAAAACGAGATCTGGCCTTTCATCAGTGTTACTTTTTCAAAAACATGATCACCTACTTCCACTATGGTTTTGCCAATCAACTTTCACTAATGGAATCTCTTTGTTCCTCAACTTCTTGATCCGTCTGTCCACAATCTGAATAGGCTGTTCTTCATAAGTGTAGTCATCACTTAGCACTACACGGGTAGGCTCAATCACATGGAAAGGATCCCGGAGGCAATCCCTCAATATTGAAATATGGAACACGTTATACATATGCTCCATTTCAGGAGGAAGCGCTACTTGATACGCCACCAGATTGATTTTCTTAATAATCTCATACGGTCCGACATATCTCGGCGCTAGCTTACCCTTGACTCCAAGACGAGTCTGGCCTTTCATCAGTGTTACTTTTACAAAAACATGATCACCTACTTCATACTCTCTGTCCCACCTTCGGACATCTGCATAACTTTTCTATCGGCTTTGTGCAATTTTCAGTCTCTGTTGGATTAGTTTCACCTTTTCTATGGTTTCCTATACAATCTCGGGCCCAAGCAAAGGCCCATCTCCAACTTCTGCCCAGCAGGTAGGAGATCGACATTTCCTGCCATATAAAGCCTCGAAAGGTGTCATACCAATGCTTGAATGAAAGCTGTTGTTGTAGGCGAATTCAGACAGGGGTAAGTGGCCTTCCCAATTTCCCTGAAAATCCAGGACACACATTCTCAATAAATCCTCTAGAGTCTGGATGGTTCTTTCTGACTGACCGTCTGTCTAAGGATGGTATGCACTACTCAGTCTCAGTTCAGTACCCAATGCTGTCTATAGGCTTTGCCAAAATCTCGATGTGAACTTCGAATCCCTATCAGAAACAATGGACACAGGTACTCCGTGCAATCTAACAATCTCATCAATATAAATTATAGCCAATTTATCCGCATTATAAATTGTTTTGACAGGTAAGAAGTGAGCAGATTTAGTCAGTCTATCAATAATAACCCAAATTGAATCCATACCTTTACTGGAGTGAGGCAAACCAATAATAAAATCCATAGTGATATGTTCCCATTTCCACTCCGGTATCGGTAAGCGTTGTAGTAAACCTGCGGGTCGTTGATGTTCGGCTTTAACATGTTGGCAATGAAGACATTGCGACACAAAATCAGCAATCTCTTTCTTTATTCCCGGCCACCAGAAATTCAGTTTCAAGTCTTGGTACATTTTCGTATTCCCTGGATGGATAGACAATTTCGAATTGTGGCCCTATTGCAGAATTCTTCTTTTCAGTTTAGAATCACTCGGTACATACAATCTTCCCTGAAATTTCAACACATTATTCTCAAATTTGAAATCCGGCCTCAGTTTGGATTCCCGTTCTTTGATGATCTTCCTCAAGAAGTCATCCTGTTGCTATTTCTCTTTAATCTCTTCAATCAGTGCCGGTTGAGCAGAAATTCAACTGTGTCAATAGCCTAGAAAACTTCGGACTTCGGTAACATTTGTCGGTCTAGACCAACTCACTACTGCTTCAATTTTCTGCAGATCAATTGAAATTCCATCCTTACTGATCACATGCCCCAAAAACATAACATTGTCAAGCCAAAATTCACATTTAGTCAGTTTAGCATACAGTTTCTGTTCTCTTAGGGTCTGTAGGGCAATTCTCAAATGATGTTCATGTTCCACCGTGCTTTTGGAATAAATTAAAATGTCATCTATGAATACAACAATAAAGTCATCGGGGAATGGTTTAAAAATTCGGTTCATAAGGTCCATAAATGCAGCTAGTGCATTTGTAACTCCAAAGGGCATAACAAGAAATTCGTAATGTCCATACCTCGTTCGAAAGGCAGTCCTTTCAATGTCCCCTGTCTTGACTTTCAACTGGTGGTATCCAGATCTAAGGTCAATTTTGGAGAACACTCAGGCACCCTGTAACTGGTCAAACAAATCATCAATAAGAGGCAATGGATATTTATTTTTCATTGTTACCTTGTTTAGTTCACGGTAGTCAATGCAGAGTCTCAGTGAGCCGTCTTTCTTTTTCACAAATGCAGAGTCTCAATGAGCTATCTTTCTTTTTCACAAATAAGACCGGCGCGCCCCACGGTGAAGTACTGGGCCTGATGAACTTCTTATCTAATAGTTCTTGTAGCTGAACTTTCAACTCTTTCAATTTGGTAGGTGCCATTCTGTAAGGAGCTTTAGATACTGGCTGTGTACTCGGAATCACATCAACGGTGAACTCAATCTCTCTATCAATCAAATCCCCTGGCAAATAATCTGGAAAAACATCTGGGAATTCTCTAACTATAGGAATATTGTCCACATTAGTTTTATCATCAGTAGGTACAGTCAATACACAACACAAATATCCTTTACACCCCTTTTTAATCAGTTTTAAAGCTTTCATGGATGAAATCAGATACGGGGAAGGTACTACTCCAACTCTGTTAAACACAAATTCAGGCAGTCCGGGTGGACGAAAAATAACTTGTTTTGTTACACAGTCTATGCTAGCATGATATTTTGTTAACCAGTCCATTCCCAATATCACATCAAAGTGATCAATATTCAGAGGCAATAAATCAATATACAGATGAACATCCCCAACAATAATTTCACATGCAGGGTACATATAAGCACAAGTCATAGATCCCCCAACAGGTGAAGATACAGCTAACAGATAGTTCATGGATTCCAGTGGTCTATTCAATTTTTGCGAAAAAGCATGCGAGACAAATGAATGTGTAGACCCCGAATCAATCAAAACATATGCATTTTGAGCACAAATTGAGAGTATACCTAACACAACGGTCTCGGTATTCTGTACATCTCCCGGTACGAGTGCGAACACTCGGCCTTGCCTCATAGGCTCTTTTCCAGTAGCTTTGGGGTTGGGTTTCGGTGGAGCAGTTGATGCTGCTGCGCTTGGTGCAGCTTTGCTATTGCCTTGGGAAGTGGAAGGGCAATCTTTAACCATGTGGCCCACCTTGCCACACCTGTAACAAGCACCAGAGATTTTATAAAAAAACCCCTTATGTTTCTTACCATATCAGAACAGGGCGGTATAGAACCACTTCCATGACCAGAACTGGTTGTTGACCCTGTATTCTACTTTTGTTCGATGAATTATTTCTGCCTTTCCTAAACTTGAAGCCTCGCCTCTTACCACTCCACTCGGTTCTCGATGTTTTAGTCTGTCTCAGTGCCTCGATGTTCGACTCAACCATTATTGCTCGGTCAAGAACATCCATATACTTAAGCAGTTTCAAAACATTAATCCTGTCAAGTATTTCCACATTAAGGCCGCCTTCAAACTTCCTGGCCTTCTTGTAGTCAGTATCCACCATGTGTGGTGCATATCGGGCAAGTTCAGTAAACTTTGATTCATACTCTGCTACCGACATGGTCCCTTGTTTCAGTTGTTCAAATTCAGTCACCTTTCGGTCGCTGACACACTGTGGAAAGTATTTCTCAAAGAAGGCTCCCCTAAACTGAGCCCAAGTCATAACAGTGTCAGTGTCACGGACAAGCATCCACCACCTTCTGGCCTCTTCTTGTAAGGTGAAGGTGTAGCACTTTGTGTGCTTCAGAACACGAAAAGACTTCAAACAATTTCTCGGTCTCTAGGACCCATGCTTCGGCCTTTAAGGGTTCAAGGCCTCCCTGAAAGGATGGCGGTTTCGTCTTGCTAAACTTCTGTGTCAGAGCTATTATATCATCATTAACATTCTATTCCGATTGAACTGGAAGAGGTGGGGGCTGTTGGTTCCGCTGTTGTAGCCTCAAGGCCTCCGTCAACATTTCCACTGTTCTTTCTAGCCTTGCCATTTTGGCCTCAGATGATTCAGTTTCATCAGTAGTTCTTGCATTCTCCATTTCACTCTAGGCAATTATGGCAATTATAAACATAGACAGTTGTATACTTAACATATTAACACATTAGCACGTATATTCATGTCATGACCACACACACTTATCAATGCTCATGCAATGCCCTATTCACTTTTCTAGGACATTCTATAGCTCATTTGGACACGTGTGTGCGGTATAACTCATGGTTTAGTATCGCTCTGATACCACTCTGTCACAACCCAAATCCATCCCTATGGGTTTAGCACCATAACCGGCCAATGATCCGTGATTACCGAATGCCTGCTTAACAGTAAAACAGTAATACAGAGTACATGGGCTGGCGGAAGCCAAAATTGTAATTAAAAGATGTCCAATGAGCTGTGACAGTCTGTATGCAAAAAGACTTTTCATAACACATTCACATCCAGAACAAAAACAGTATATACATGCATCATATACAATCATATACGGGTATTCAAGTTAGGGACCCAAATCCCTACCATAACAGTGCAGTAACAGTCTATACAAAATAGAGACAGAAAAGGGGGAATCTAAAACACCCTGAAGCAGCCTTAGCTTGGCAGCACTAGGAACCTCGCAGTGAGGCACGTTGGTTGGCTTGACAAAAAGGGAGTTTAACCCAACGCCCCTAGCTCCGATCCAGTGCTTGGACACCTACATATATATATATATATATAAACAGTGAGCTAAAGCCCAGTGAATAACATATGTGTAAAGAGGTTAAGAATGAATGTCCTTTCAGTATTTAAAATATTCATTTGAACAGTATATTAGTTATTCGATCATAGCAGTCATAAGTGGTACATCCAATAGCAAATAGTACAGTAGGTCTTATCAGACCGAACAGTCAATTGACGGCCATCATATCAGTAAACAGTAGTGGTTCCAAACATGGGAACCGACAGAGATCTCTGTAACAGCAGTAGTAACAATTTAGTAACAATATATTGCAATGGATGCCACGAATACCGTTCGCAAATAGGACAAACATTCATTCAGTAAACAGTGTCATTTCATTAAGCAGTACAGTCATTTGTTCAGAAAATAATCTCAATTGAGCATATCTTTACAACATTGTTACTAACAGAGTTCTGGGCTACAGATAAGTTAGTGCGCGTCCTCGGATGCCAACCCTACACAGTTACAGGATGAACACACACTGAGTCACATACTTGGGAATCGAAGACTTAGTCCCTACCTAGACTTGGTGTGGTTCTACATCAATATCCTCATTAAGATGCCTTAAACTAGGCCTAAGAATGCCTAGGATGGAATGAGGATGCAAAGATGCACTTTTCAAAATTTTGTTGAAACAGGGGTCCCGTTCGAGCGTGGGTTTACCCGCTCGAGCGGACATGCAGACAAAAGAGCCCCGCTCAAGCGTGACTTACTCCGCTCGAGCGGACTGCAAAAGTACTGGATGGGTGAGATTCATGCTCGATGGGCACTTGACCTCCGCTCGAGCGTGAGACACGAGTCCTCGCTCAAGCGCGCATTCCCCCGCTCGAGCGAACTGTAAACACATGTAAAGTACTGGATACACGCATTTCCCGCTCGAGCGTCACTTTCCCCACTCGAGCAGACTACTTGAACACAAAGCGTACGCTCGAGTGTGGAGTTCCCCGCTCGAGCGTGAGTCCAAAATCTGGAATTTCCAGATTTGAACCTCAAGCTCAAAACCAGCTTTAAATGTACCAAAAATGATCATTTTGGGCTAATTTTCTAGAAAACACTTGTAAACTCATAATATGGCATGCTTCAAAGATCAATTTGAGAAGTCAAAGCCCAAAGGTAGTTCGATTGAACACAAATTTCAAAGAAGTTTTCATGAACATGAAGAACAATGTAAATTCAACACATGCATGGGTTTCTAGGAACTCCAATGCTACAAAACAAGATCAAATGCAATGTTTAACTTCAAAACATGGTGAGTTCATGGATCAAGACTAAAAATATGAACATGCATGAAGAAATCCTTATGAAACAACTTTAAAACTCAACAATATGAACATGCATGCATGATTCAAGCTTCAATTCAACAATTTAAGACCAAACTATGACCTTAGGCTCCTATCTACCATGAGCCATGCAAGAACTAACTTGAATTCACAAACAAGAAGGTAAATGTCCTACCTTAGGTCTTCAATTTCAAATGTAGAAGCTCAATTATGCAAATTTCCTTCAACTCTCTTAGTCTCCAAGCCAAAACAAGATGAAATCAAGCTATCCCCTATCTGTCTCTCTCTAGTCGGTTTGGTATAAGGAAATGGCAGAGGAAGAGATATGAATTAAGTCTCAAATATTTTTATGAGATGGCCCACTAACATGGCATTTTGGTAAATAAGTCTAACTAATGCGTTACAACATTATTTAATCTAATTTAATCATACAAAATCAAATTTCAATTAAATATACCATAAAATCACATAAATTCCAATTAGCATAAAACATTAATCAATTTCAGATTCGGTCGCCGATAAGGCCTTCAATTTGCAATTTAAAACATAAAACATGAACAGATCATTTAACGGTCAACAGATAGAAATGCATTTAAACTAATACACTAAATCAATCAGCTCAGAATTTCAGTCAATCAGTCAGTTAACATGTTTAATCATAAATTAGCACTAATCAGTGGGGAGGGTTGTCACAGTGACTGTGGATTTCTCCAAGATAGAGGCAGTGCAAGATTGGTGGTAACCCAAGAACGCCTTTGAGATTCGAAGTTTCTTGGGATTGGCCGGGTATAATCGCCGTTTTGTGAAAGACTTTTCTAGTCTGGCTGCTCTATTAACCAGACTGACGAGGAAGGAAATCAAATTTGTGTGAAGTGAGACTTGTGAGAAGTCATTTCAAGAGTTAAAAATTAGACTCACTACTGCTCCAGTTTTGATTATCCCGGAGAGGGGTTTAGGTTATGTTGTATATTGTGACGCATCTTGGGAAGGTTTGGGCTGTGTCTTGATGTAGGAGGAGAAGGTAGTTGCTTATGGTTCACGGCAGTTAAAGATTCACTGGAGGAACTACCCTACTCATGATCTAGAGTTAGCAGCAGTGATCTTTGCCCTGATGATCTGGAGGCATTACTTATATGGCGAGAGATTCGAGGTGTTCTCTGATCATAAGAGTATGAAGTACTTGTTTTCTCAAAAGGATCTGAATCTGAGACAGAGGAGGTGGATGGAGTTCATGGAGGACTATGACTTCGAGTTACATTATCATCCCGGGAAGGCCAATGTTGTGGCCGATGCTTTCAGTCAGAAATTCTCTAGCAGTGCAGCTTGTATTGCCGTCTGGGAATGGGAGATGTTGGGTGCTATCGGCGAGTTTGACTTACATCTTGGCGAGTCTATTGAGTTGGCTACCTTGTTTACTGTAGTTGCACAACCTACACTAGTGAGCTGAGTTATTGAGGCACAGAGGGGTAATCCAAAGGTTGAGACCATTCGGGAGAAGATTGCTAGTGGTAAGGTGGAGAGGGGTCTGAATGTGCATTCTGATTCGAGTATTAGATATGTTGACCGACTTTTTATGCCAGAGTCTTGCCGGGAGGAGGTACTCCGTGAGTTTCATCACTCACGCCTTGTGGTGTATCCGTGAGGTACGAAGATATACCATGATCTTAGCCGCCAGTTTTGGTGGAAGGGGATAAAGAAGGACATAGTATTGTTTGTGTCGAGATGCCTTACTTGTCAGCAAGTGAAGGCCGAGTACCAGAGGCCAGCGGGTTTGTTACAACCCTTGCCTATAGCCAAGTGAAAAGTGGGAGCATGTCACTATGGACTTCGTTGTAGGTCTTCCGAGGACTCAATGGGGTAATGATGCCATTTGGGTGATTATGGATCGGCTGACCAAGTCAGCGCATTTTGTACCTATGCGCATGAGTGACTTCGTAGATCATATTGTCAACCTTTATATTTGAGACATAGTCTGACTTCATGGGGTTCCAGTGACTATTGTCTCAGATAGAGATCCACGTTTTACGACTCGATTGTGATAGAGCCTACAGAGTGCCTTGGGCACTAAGTTGACTTTTAGCACCGCCTATCATCCTCAGACTGACAGGCAGTTAGAGCGTACTAGTCAGATCCAGGAGGATATGCTTCGAGGCTGTGTTCTTGATTTCAAGGGGTCTTGGGAGAAACACTTGCCTTTAGTGGAGTTTGCCTACAACAACAGTTTCAAGTCGAGTTTTGGCATGGCACCATTTGAGGCCTTGTATGGACGATCGTGTAGATCCCCAGTGTATTGGGCCGAGGTGGGTGATGCATCTATGATAGGCCCAAAGTTGGTTCGGGAAACGACGGAGAAGATTGCTTTTATCCGTAAGAGGTTAGTTACAGCTCAGAGTCGTCAGAAGAGCTACGCCGACCGTAGGAGGAGGCCGTTATCTTTTGAGGTTGGGGATCATGTGTTTATTAAGATCTCACCTTAGCGGGGTTTGATAAGGTTTGGGAAGAGGGGGAAGTTGTCTTCGCGCTTTATTGGGCCTTTTGAGATTTTGGAGCGTATTGGGGAAGCGGCCTATCGGTTAGCTTTGCCGCCACAACTATCTGGAGTTCACGATGTTTTTTATATTTCTATGCTTTGGAAATACGAGCCCGATCTATCACACGTGTTGGATTGGACTGAGTTAGAGGTGGACGAGGATGTCTTTTATGAGGAGAGACTAGTGAGGATATTAGACACTTGGGGATCAAGTCTTGCGTGGCAAGACAATTCCCTTGGTGAAAGTGTTGTGGAGACACCACAGGGTTGAGGAGGCGACTTGGGAACGTGAGGCTGTAGTCCGTAAGAAGTATCTGGACCTTTTTATCGATGTTTGGGAATTGTAATAGAAATGTTATATGATATTCGGATGTACATTGTATATGTTATGGAATAGGGTGAATTTCTTATGTTTAATTGGGAGGTTGTGTTATCATGCCATGATTGTGTTTCTACAGTTGTAATTTATTTTGATTTAGCGAGGTTATCTAGTTTAAATTCCGGGGACGAAATTCCTTAAAGGGGGAAGGTTGTAACAAGTTGAATCAAATTGACTTTCTACTTTAATCTCAATTAGGGATTTAATTTAAATTATTAAACTCCATTCATTTTGGACCCAATTGATTGAATTGTGACCCGTTAGTAACCATGTAATAATGTTGGGGTTTTATTATTATTATTTGATTACCATAAAAGAGTTGTGAATATTTATGGTGTGTACCATTAAACGAAATATATTTTGTGGCGAGAAAATATTATATTTACTTTTGTCATTAAAGATGTTGAAATGTAATTTTTAATTGATATATATATATATATATATATTGGTGTATATAGTTAGATATTTGTTTAGGTGTATATATCTATAAATAGTAACCAAAAAAGGATTTTTTGTTCAGCTTTTGGGAGAATGCCATGAGGAAGAAAGAAAAAAAAGCGTTCCAATGTTGGTTTTTCATGGGTTTGATCTACTGTAAGTCATTTTTGACCCCTAGTGCTTTGGATCAAAACGTAAAGGGCGAAAAAGGCGTTGTTTGGCTCCAAGCAGATATAATTTCTGTTGCCAAAAAAATTTGAAAGCCTCTTGGCTTGAGGTACGGATTTTTCCTATACTTCTTTATGCACTTTTACTTGATTATATGGAGCTTAGAGTTGTATACAATTTAATTAGAATTTTTGAAAAATTTATGATTTATTTGCTTAAAAGGAAAATTTTGAGAAAAATAAAGAGTTGATGCCCAAATTGTGAAAGTGTAAACTTGGAATATGTTTGTAAGGTTATGAAGAGCTATGTTTTAAATTTGAACAAAAACGGACTTCGATTCGATCGGTTTTGAAATTTTTACCGGTTTGGGACCAAAAGAGCATTTCTAAAGAAAACAAAGGAATTATGTTTAACTAGTGTAGTTGTTCATATTTTATGAGATGTGGAATAGATTGTATTTATCGGAATTTTTGGAATTTAATTATTTAAATATCTATTTATAAATATTTGTTTTGGGCTATCGGTGGATGATAACCGTGATTGTTGTAGAAATGCATGAGACTTAGGTAAATTGAACCACATTCGTCATTTGTTGCATTGGACATTGCATTACATTCATTTCATTGGAAATGTATCTGTTTTTTAGAAATGTTTGGAAATGTATCTATTTGCGAAAAGATAAATATTTGGTGAATCTAAGTAGGGGGTGTAGAACTGCGGGGTTAGGTGTCGAGCCTTGCAATTTACTGGTAAAACTGATAGTGGTAATGCATTAGGGCCTACTTGCAGACACTCACCTAGAGATTCACAAAGCCTGTATTCATGCAACAGATATGGTTTAAAATGGAAATGGTTTTATATCTGTTGTTGCATTTTAGCATTGCATGCTTTATAAAAAGAGAGATAAACTGCTTTATCATGAGCATGGCATGAGCATACTCCTCTTTAGTCTTGTCATGGTCCATATGTTGTGTAGTATATCTCTACTAGGCTGTGGCTTACCCTATAAGGGAAACCATTTCAAATACAGGTGATATGTCTCCGCCAAGGCACTGACTTGGGAGAACTCGGAGCTGAGGCTTCATTTTTGTTTTATTGTTATTTATTGAATGTAAGCCCAGGACTGTATTTGCATTGAGTTGAAACTCCACTTTGTGTAACCAAGAATGTTCTTGGATAAATTTGTAAGCTTGTAAGGCACTCATTATCTGTTTGGCTTCAATTTCATACTTGTTGTAAAATGCATGCTTGGGATTGGAACTTGGGCATTGAGATGTGAACAACATGCATTTGAAATTTAGGATTAAATAGAAATGGATGTATGGAATAGTTAGCTATAAATATGTGTTTGTTTATCAGGTGGGTTTGTTGTATAAATAGATATACCTTGTCAAAATTTTTGGGGCGTTACAAAAAAAAAGAAAAAAAAAGAAAAGATTTGTTTGAAAGCATGCATAGAGAGAGAGAGAGAGAGAGTGAGAGAGAGAGAGAGAGATGGGATGGGACGTAAAGTAATACGTTTACAAGAGAGAGAGATGAGATGTGACGTAAAGTAATACGTTCACGTGTAATTCACGAAGAGTTTTAAGAAAAAATCATTTTATTTGGTTTCAGGTTTTAGAATTTTCTTTTCAAAAAATTTTATTTGTAGTCTTTTATTTTATTTTTTATCATCTCAAAATGTTAGTTTATTTTAAAAAATTAAAGACTAAAATAACTTGAATTTCTTATTTTTTCATTTTCTTTAAATTCATTAATATTAATATTTTTGAAATGTAATAATGGTACTATTAAAAGATAATTTTGAACAGTTAATATTTTTTAAATGTAATAATTGTACTAATAAAAAAATTAAATTCTCAAAAGAGACTAAAAATTTGGAATGAAAGGAGTATTATCAATTATTGTTGAGTAATGTTATACACATGGAATATTTATTTATCTTTTACAAGTTGATGTGTAATTATTATTAGTTAATTTTCATTAATTTTATTAAGTATTAAAATATTATTAATGTAAATTACTAAATTTATTTGTGCAATATTTTTATAAATAGGTAACATTTGATATGATCCCGCTGCAAATCATTGGCCATTTCTCTCCATTTCGATGTCTCCTAGTTTTAGAATATAATTTAGAGCCTGCCGATTTTGCTGCATAAAGTTGACATGGGTTGTGATTAATATCTATTTTAAAAAAAAAAGAAAAAAAAAGGAGAAGATTTGTTTGAAAGCTTGCATAGGGAGAGAGAGAGAGAGAGAGAGAGGATGGGGCGTAAAGTAATACGTTCACGTGTAATTCACGAAGAATTTTAAGAAAAAATAATTTTATTTGGTGTCAGTTTTTAGAATTTTCTTTTCAGAAAATTTTATTTGTAGTCTTTTATTTTATTTTTTATCATGTCAAAATATTAGTTTATTTTAAAAAATTAAAGACTAAAATAACTTGAAATTCTTATTTTGTCATTTTCTTTAAATTCACTAATATTAATATTTTTGAAATATAATAATTGTACTATTAAAAGATAATTTTGAAAAGTTAATATTTTTTAAATGTAATAATTTCACTAATAAAAAAATTAAATTCTCAAAAGAAACTAAAATTTTGAAATAAAAGGAGTATTATTAATTACTATTGAGTAATGTTGTACACATGGAATATTTATTTATCTTTTAAAGTTAATGTGTAATTATTATTAGTTAATTTTCATTAATTTTATTAAATATTAAAACATCATTATTGTAAATTACTAAATTTATTTGTGCAATATTTTTATAAATAGGTCACATTTGATGTGATCCCACTGGAAATCATTGGCCATTTCTCTCCATTTCTGTATCTCCTAGTTTTAGAATAGAATGTAAAGCCTGTCGATTTTGTTTCCTAACGTTGACGTGGGTTGCGATTAATATCTATTTATAAAAAAAGAGAAAAAAAAAGAGAAGATTTGTTTGAAAGCGCGCGCGCACACACAGAGAGGGCGTAAAGTAATATGTTCACATGTAATTCGTGAAGAATTTTAAGAAAAAATCATTCTATTTGGTTTCAATTTTTAGAATTATCTTTTCAGAAAATTTTATTTGTAGTCTTTTATTTTATTTTTTATTATCTCAAAATATTAGTTCATTTTAAAAAATTCAAGACTAAAATAACTTGAATTTCTTATTTTGTAATTTTCTTTAAATTCATTAATATTAATATTTTTGAAACATAATAGTGGTACTATTAAAAGATAATTTTGAAAAGTTAATATTTTTTAAATGTAATAATTGCACTAATAAAATAAATAAATTCTCAAAAGAGACTTAAATTTTGGAATGAAAGGAGTATTATTAATTATTGTTGAGTAATGTTATACACTGTAACGTCCAGTATAGCGATCCCGGTTGTCCCTTTTCAGTTCTGTTGTATTCCGGACTCGATTCCGTGAAGTTGGTGGTGGTATCTATCTGGTTGCCGTCCTTTAATTCTACTCGATTGAGTTTTAGGATGTTTTGGGGAGGGTTGTTACAGGTTGGTTAGGCCTTGGTTTCAATTCCTTGTTGCCCAGTTTTTAGGCGTTCCGCTTGAGCGGGTCTTCTTGCGCTCGAGCGGGGATTTCACAAAACCAGTATGTCGTGTTCCTGCAAAACTTCTGCAGATGTGATTTTGACGCTCGAGCGGGTTTGTTTACGCTCGAGCGGTAGCACTCGAGCGGGTCTGGTGGCGCTCGAGCGGGTAGCACTTTCTAGGTATCAGTTCTAGAGGGTGGAAATCTACGCTCGAGCGGTCTGGTTTTGGCGCTCGAGTGGAAGTGTTTTATTCCTGTGTCTTGGCGCTCGAGCGGGCCTTATTGCACTCGAGCGTGTCCAGATTTTTGTTCTTGGCGCTCGAGCGTTGTGTTCTCCGCTCGAGCGGGTCATACGTATATGAGTTATCCGCTGGGTGATTTTAAATCACTTTTTGCTTTCCTTTCTCTCTCCTACTTTTTCTAAAACCCTTTTTTGAGAGCCTCTCTCTCTAGAAACTCCCTTCTCTCTAGGGTTTGATCTAGTTAGAGTGTCCTCCTTCTCTTCGGTCTTTGTAAAAGTTGTGTGGATCGTCGAGGGCGTCGTTTTGATCCGAGAATCTTGGTCTTTGGAGCATTTTGGTTTTGGCTTCTTCTCCATCCGAGCTTTAACTTCGAGATAGGGATAACCTACTCCTTACTATGAGCTTTGCCTTTAAATTTTAGTATTTTGAGATGTTGGGGTTGGTTTGGTAATTTTGTGAAAGTTTGGGGTTTTTGTGTAAATTTCCAAAGGTTAGGGTTTTTAGCTATATAAAACCTAGATGCATGTTTGGCATGGAAAAGTGAAATTAATGTGGAAACATTAGTGAAAATGGAACCTAAGGGTTGTAATGTTAATTATGGAATATGCCCTAATTACATTGGTTAATTAATTTGTATAATTAATTATGAGAAATGAGGAATTGATTTGGAAAGATATGGGATTAAAGGGTGTAGTTGGATTGTTTATCACTCACCTAGTTGAAATGTTGATTATATATATCCATTGTTGCATTTATTTTCTGTATAGAAATAACTGCTTTGGGCTATCGGTGGAGGATAGTCGTGATTGTTGTAGACAATGCATGATGATTAGTCTAAACTGAAACTAATCACTGGAATGTGTCATTGAGTATGACGATTGAAAGAATACATTAAAGTTATGTGTTGTGTGATGATGTGTATAATTATTGTTATATGCATTGTGTTGTGTTGGAGGAGATAAGGGATGTACTCCACGGTTTAGGAGAAGATAGGGGGTGGACCTCTAAACCGGATGTTGTTGGGAGGAGATAGGGGATGGACTCCATAAATAGAGCTCATATGCTTATCTATTAATGTGTTGACAGAGCTCATATGCTTGTCATTGGAAGTGTGATAGTGCTCTTATGCATATCTGTGGAAGTGGTGATATAGCTTGTTTGCTTATCAGTTGGTATGTGATATAGCTTGTATGCTTATCTGTTGGTATGTGATACAGCTAGTATGCTTATCTATTATGAAATGGGGAAGTGCTTGATATGAGTTACTGTCTCATATGAGTTGTTTGGCCAGGTTCTGAACCATGGTTATAAATTGAGAATTGAAAAGAATTGGAAAATGGACTGTAATATGGACTTGTATGTCATGAAACCGTAAAGTGTGATAAGGGAGAGTATTAGTGTTGGTCATCTATCAACTGCTAATCTTTTAGTCATTGTTCATATTTGGTTTAGTGTATTTCTACTGAGCTGTGGCTCACCCTATATGGGAATATCATTTTCAGGTGCAGGTAGCATGCCACCACCAAGGACATAGCTTGGGAGGCTAGATGCGAGCAGATTTTTTTTGCTGTTTAGTTTCTTTTGATGTATTACATGTATATTCAAGCCAAGGGCTTAATGTGTAAATGAGTTAGCACTCTTTTGTTGTATCCAAGTGTTAACTTGGAAAGTTGTAAGCCTTTAGGGCGTTTGCTTTTGTTGTTAACATGTAATACTTTTGGTAATGGAACTCTGATGAATAGAAGAATGTAGAACTTTTATATATCAATGCATGTCTATATTGATGGGTTTTAATGTTGTTTGTTTTGAGGGCGTTACATCCAGGGTATATCTATTTATACAACAAACCTACCTGATCGATAAACACATATTTATAGCTAATTATTTCATACATCCATTTCCATTTAATTTCAAATGACAAATGCATGCTGTACACATCTCAATGCCCCAGTTCTAATCACAAGCATGCATTTTACAACAAGTATGAAATGGAAGCCAAATAGATAATAAGTGCCCTACAGGCTTACAAATTTATCCAAGAACATTCTTGATTACACAAAATGGCATTTCAACTCAACACAAATACAACCCTGGGCTTACATTTAATAAATAACCATAAAATAAAAATGGAGCCTCAGCTCCGAGTCCTCCCAAGTCAGTGCCTTGGCGGAGGCATATCACCTCTACTTAAAATGGTTTCCCTTATAGGGTGAGCCACAGCCCAGTAGAGATATACTACACAACATATGGACCATGACAAGACTAAATAGGAGTATGCTCATGCGATGCTCATGATAAAACAATTTATCTTTTTTTTTATAAAGCATGCAATGCTGAGATGCAACAACAGATATAAAACCATTTTCATTTCCATTTTAAACCATATATGCTACATGAATACAAGCTCTGTGAATCTCTAGGTGAGTGTTTGCAAGTAGGCTCTAATGCACTACCACTGTCATTTTTACCAGTAAACTGGAAGGCTTGACACTTAACCGCGCGGTTCTACACCCCCTACCCTGATTCACCAAGTATTCATCTTTTCGCAAACAGTTACATTTCTAAACATTTCTCAAAAACAGATACATTTCCAATGAAATTAATGTAGTGAAATTTCCAATGCAACAAATGAGGAATGTGGTTCAATTTACCTAAGTCTCATGCATTTCTACAACAATCATGGCTATCTTCCACCGATAGTCCAAAACAAATATTTCTAAACAAATATTTAAACAATTAAATTCCAAAAATTTAGATAAATACAATCTATTCCACATCTCATCAAATATGAACAACTACACTAGTTTTCATACCACAATCACATCCGGTAACCTCTCAAGGTCCATTTCTAACCGTGTCGGTTTTATTCCAACAGATACATTAAGCAAAATAATATTGTTAATGCGCAAGAAAACATCATTTTCTTTCCAAACTCATTCTCCATGCATTATTCAACCATGAAATCCTATTTTGATCAAAAGCCCCAAAAGTTAAACATAATTCCTTTGTTTTCTTTAAAAATGCTCTTTTGGTAGCAAACTGATAAAAATTTCAAAACCGATCGAGTCGGGGTTCGTTTTTGTTCAAATTTAAAACATAGCTCTTTCATAACCTTACAAAAATATTCCAGGTTTACACTTTTGCAATTTGGGCATCAACTCTTTATTTTTCTCAAAATTTCTCTTTTAAGCAAATAAATCACAATTTTTTCAAAAATTCTAATTAAATTATATATAACTCTAAGCTCCATATAATTAAGTAAAAGTGCATGAAAAAGTGTAGGAAAAACCCCTACCTCAAGCCAAGAAGCTTTCAATTTTTTTGGCAACATAAATTAAATCTTTTTCCGCCCTTTACGTTTTGATCCAAAACACTAGGTGTCAAAAATGACTTACACTAGTTCAAACCCAAGAAAAACCAACTTTGGAACCCTTTTTTTCTTTCTTCCTCACGGCATTGTCCCAAAAGTTGAACAAAAATCCTTTTTGGTTGCTATTTATAGATATATACACCCAAACAAATATTTAAACAAATATCTAACCACAAATCAAGCCAAGAAGCTTTCAATTTTTTTGGCAACATAAATTAAATCTTTTTCCGCCCTTTACGTTTTGATCCAAAACACTAGGTGTCAAAAATGACTTACACTAGTTCAAACCCAAGAAAAACCAACTTTGGAACCCTTTTTTTCTTTCTTCCTCACGGCATTCTCCCAAAAGTTGAACAAAAATCCTTTTTGGTTGCTATTTATAGATATATACACCTAAACAAATATTTAAACAAATATCTAACCACAAATATCTAGCTATATATATATATACACCTATATATATATATAGATCAATTAAAAATACATTTCAACATCTTTAATGACAAAAGTAAATATAATATTTTCTCACCACAAAATATATTTCGTTTAATGGTACACAACATAAATATTCACAACTCTTTTCTGGAAATCAAATAATAATAATAAAACCACAACAATATTACATGGTTACTAACGGGTCACGATTAAATCAATTGGGTCCAAAATGAATGAGTTTAATAATTTAAAATAAATCCCCAACTGAGATTAAAGTATAAATTCAATTTGATTCAACTCGTTACAATCTTCCCCCCTTAAGGAATTTCGTCCCTGAAATTTAAACTAGATAACCTCGCTAAATAAAAATCAATTACAACTGTAGAAACGCAATCATGGCATGATAACATAACCTCCCAATTAAACATAAGAAATTCACCCTATTTCATAACATACACAATGTACATCCTAATATCAAAATAACATTTCTATTACAACTCACAAACATCAATAAAAAGGTCCGGATACTTCTCACGAACTTCAGCCTCACGTTCCCAAGTCGTCTCCTCAACCCCATGGTGTCTCCACAACACTTTCACCAAGGGAATTGTCTTGCCACGCAAGACCTGATCCCGAGTGTCTAAAATCCTCACCGGTCTCTCCTCATAAAAGACATCCTCGTCCACCTCTAACTCAGTCTAATCCAACATGTGTGATGGATCGGGCTTGTATTTCCGAAGCATTGAAATATGAAAAACATCGTGAACTCCAGGTAGTGGTGGCAACAAAGCTAACCGACATGCCACTTCCCCAATATGCTCCAAAATCTCAAAAGGCCCAATAAAGTAAGAAGACAACTCCCTCCCCTTCCTAAACCTCATCAAACCTCGCTTAGGTGAGATCTTAAGAAATGCAAGATCCCCAACCTCAAAACATAACGGCCTCCTCTTACAGTTGGCGTAGCTCTTCTGACGACTCTGAGCTGTAACAAACCTCTTACGGATAAGACTAATCTTCTCCGTCGTTTCCCGAACCGACTCTGGGCTTATCATAGGTGCATCACCCAGCTCGGCCCAACACACTGGGGATTTACACGATCGACCATACAAGGCCTCAAATGGTGCCATGCCAATACTCGATTGGAAACTGTTATTGTAGGAAAACTCTACTAAAGGCAAGTGTTTCTTCCAAGACCCCTTGAAATCAAGAACACAACCTGAAAGTATATTCTCTAGGATCTGAATAGTATGCTCTGACTGTCCGTCAGTCTGCGGGTGATAGGCGTTGTTAAAAGTCAACTTAGTGCCTAAGGCACTCTGTAGGCTCTGCTATAACTGAGCCATAAAACATAGATCTCTATCCAAGACAATAGTCACTGGAACCCTGTGAAGTAGAACTATATCTTAAATATAAAGGTCGGTAAGATGATTTATGGAGTCACTCATGCGCATAGATACAAGATATGCTGATTTAGTTAGCTAATCCACAATCACCCAAATGGCATCACTACCTTGCTGAGTCCTCGGAAGACCCACAACAAAGTCCATAGAGACATGCTCCCACTTCCACTCGGCTATAGGCAAGGGTTGCAACAAACCTGCTGGCCTCTGGTGCTCGGCCTTCACTTGCTGACAAGTAAGGCATCTCGACACAAACAATGCTACGTCCTTCTTTATCTCCTTCCACCAAAATCGGCGACTAAGATCATGGTACATCTTTGTACCTCTCGAATGCACCGCAAGACGTGAGTGATGAAACTCATGGAGTACCTCCTCCCGACAAGACTCTGGCACAAAAAAGTCAGTCAACATATCTAATACTTGAATCAGAATGCACATTCTGACCCCTCTTCACCTTACCACTAGCAATCTTTTTCGAGATGGTCTCAACCTCCGGATCACCCCTCTATGCCTCAATAACTAGGCTCACTAGTGTAGGCTGTGCAACTACAGTAAACAAGGTAGCCAACTCAGCAGACTCACCAAGATGCAAGTCAAACTCACCGATAGCACCCAACATCTCCCATTCCTGGACGGCAATACAAGCTGCACTGCCAGAGGATTTCCGATGCAAAGCATCGGCTACAACATTGGCCTTCCTGGGATGATAATGTAACTCGAAGTCATAATCCTCCATGAACTCCATCCACCTCCTCTGTCTCAAATTCAGATCCTTTTGAGAAAACAAGTATTTCAGACTCTTATGATCCGAGAACACCTCAAATCTCTCACCATATAAATAATGCCTCCAGATCTTCAGGGCAAAGGTCACTGATGCTAACTCTAGATCATGAGTAGGGTAGTTCCTCTCCTGAATCTTTAACTACCGTGAACCATAAGCAACTACCTTTCCCTCCTGCATCAAGACACACCCTAAACCTTCCCGAGATACGTCACAATATACAGCATAACCTAAACCCCTCTACGGGATAATTAAAACTAGAGCAGCAGTGAGTCTAATTTTCAACTCCCGAAATGACTTCTCACAAGTCTCACTCCACACAAATTTGATTCATTTCCTCATTAGTCTGGTCAATAGAGCGGCCAAACTAGAAAAGTCTTTCACAAAACGGGGATAATACCCAGCCAACCCCAAGAAACTCCGGATCTCAAAGGCGTTCTTGGGTTACCCCCAATCTTGCACTGCCTCTATCTTGGAGAAATCCACAGTCACCCCTTCCCCAGATACCACATGGCCTAAGAACTTCACCTCTTTCAGCCAAAATTCACACTTCCCAAACTTAGCATATAACTGATGGACTCTAAGCAACTCCAACACGACCCCCATGTGTTCCTCGTGCTCCTCCTCAGAGGGTGAATAAATCAAAATGTCATTAACAAAGACAACCATAAAAAGATCAAGATAATCATGAAAAACCTGATTCATCACGTACGAAGAAAGGCCAATACAGATTGTAAACCGCCGAATTAAAAAGCTAAAGAATAAGGAAATATCGTTGGTAAAAGTTGGTTGGTAGAACCACAAAGGGACCTATGCAACTTGAGAAATGGAGGAAGATATGATGAGAAGATACCTTGAATTGTTTCCTTTGAATCCAGTGTTCTTCCAAAATGAAGGCAACTTGAGTTTGGAGGACCAAACTCTTTAAAGGGAGGAAAACTGTAACAACCCTGACCCATGATTAACGTTAATCCATGCTTAAATATGCCTAATAAGTAATTAAAGTGAAGTTCTGCATCATATGTTGCCTTATTTGTGTTTATATCTGTTTAACGTAGAAAGATTTGTTCATGTTTCCGTTTCGGGTTACAAATTGAAAGCCGCACACTACTAGAAAAGTGGTTTTTTGCGACTAACTTTTTGCGACAGACTATTTCACCGTCTCAAAAAATAATATTTGCAAGCGCAGGTTCATAATTTTTTCTTTTACTATTTATTTTGAATTTTTCTTACTCCTATGCCCTAATCCTTTTCACTCTGACTTTCCCGACAATTCACAAACGGAGATCACTGTCACTCTCGCTCGCCATGGTCGCGCTCTCTCTCTCTCTCGTCCTCTCTTTCTAAGATTGTGATAAGAAGCAACAGACCACAACGCCGGAGCTACTAGGGTTTGATGATCAGAACTCGAGACGCCATCCCCGATTCTGTCATCTTCACCGTCGAATCCAACTTTAACCTCTTCTCCACAGCTCACTTTTGAGATTATAAAAGGAAATGGCATTACGAACTCTCTCGACCTCTCAATCTCGTTCTATATCTCTCTTTGTCTCTGTCAATCTTGCTTTCTCTCTCTGTTTCTCAATCTCCTGCTCTCTCTTTATAGTTCTTTTGAAATCTATATTTTTCATTCATTATCACTCAGATTGCCCCTTGGATTGTCCAAAATGATCTCTCTAGGGCAACACAAAATCAACATTTTTAGGTATTTCTTTCGATTAATCTCTGGCATGTTTTTTTCCCATTCTCTCTCTCTCTCTCTGTGTATATATATATATATATTCTTTGAATTTTGCAACAATTTAAGCATGTACACTTTCTTCTCTTTGCAGCTAACAGTACATGAAAATTTGTTATATATATATATATATATACATCTGTGTTCATTCATTGCTAAGTAACTTTGATTTATATCGAGATTCACATATCTTTCTGATCTGCTTTTAATTTTTGTCTATATTGGAAAATGCAACATGGACTTATACTAATGCACGCAAACCGAGGCAATGGTATACGCAATGCAAATGACATGGAAAATGCAACATGGACTTATACTAATGCACGCAAACCGAGGCAATGGTATACGCAATGCAAATGACATGGAAAATGCAACATGGACTTATACTAATGCACGCAAACCGAGGCAATGGTATACGCAATGCAAATGACATGGAAAATGCAACATGGACTTATACTAATGCACGCAAACCGAGGCAATGGTATACGCAATGCAAATGACATGGAAAATGCAACATGGACTTATACTAATGCACGCAAACCGAGGCAATGGTATACGCAATGCAAATGACATGGAAAATGCAACATGGACTTATACTAATGCACGCAAACCGAGGCAATGGTATACGCAATGCAAATGACATGGAAAATGCAACATGGACTTATACTAATGCACGCAAACCGAGGCAATGGTATACGCAATGCAAATGACATGGAAAATGCAACATGGACTTATACTAATGCACGCAAACCGAGGCAATGGTATACGCAATGCAAATGACATGGAAAATGCAACATGGACTTATACTAATGCACGCAAACCGAGGCAATGGTATACGCAATGCAAATGACATGGAAAATGCAACATGGACTTATACTAATGCACGCAAACCGAGGCAATGGTATACGCAATGCAAATGACATGGAAAATGCAACATGGACTTATACTAATGCACGCAAACCGAGGCAATGGTATACGCAATGCAAATGACATGGAAAATGCAACATGGACTTATACTAATGCACGCAAACCGAGGCAATGGTATACGCAATGCAAATGACATGGAAAATGCAACATGGACTTATACTAATGCACGCAAACCGAGGCAATGGTATACGCAATGCAAATGACATGGAAAATGCAACATGGACTTATACTAATGCACGCAAACCGAGGCAATGGTATACGCAATGCAAATGACATGGAAAATGCAACATGGACTTATACTAATGCACGCAAACCGAGGCAATGGTATACGCAATGCAAATGACATGGAAAATGCAACATGGACTTATACTAATGCACGCAAACCGAGGCAATGGTATACGCAATGCAAATGACATGGAAAATGCAACATGGACTTATACTAATGCACGCAAACCGAGGCAATGGTATACGCAATGCAAATGACATGGAAAATGCAACATGGACTTATACTAATGCACGCAAACCGAGGCAATGGTATACGCAATGCAAATGACATGGAAAATGCAACATGGACTTATACTAATGCACGCAAACCGAGGCAATGGTATACGCAATGCAAATGACATGGAAAATGCAACATGGACTTATACTAATGCACGCAAACCGAGGCAATGGTATACGCAATGCAAATGACATGGAAAATGCAACATGGACTTATACTAATGCACGCAAACCGAGGCAATGGTATACGCAATGCAAATGACATGGAAAATGCAACATGGACTTATACTAATGCACGCAAACCGAGGCAATGGTATACGCAATGCAAATGACATGGAAAATGCAACATGGACTTATACTAATGCACGCAAACCGAGGCAATGGTATACGCAATGCAAATGACATGGAAAATGCAACATGGACTTATACTAATGCACGCAAACCGAGGCAATGGTATACGCAATGCAAATGACATGGAAAATGCAACATGGACTTATACTAATGCACGCAAACCGAGGCAATGGTATACGCAATGCAAATGACATGGAAAATGCAACATGGACTTATACTAATGCACGCAAACCGAGGCAATGGTATACGCAATGCAAATGACATGGAAAATGCAACATGGACTTATACTAATGCACGCAAACCGAGGCAATGGTATACGCAATGCAAATGACATGGAAAATGCAACATGGACTTATACTAATGCACGCAAACCGAGGCAATGGTATACGCAATGCAAATGACATGGAAAATGCAACATGGACTTATACTAATGCACGCAAACCGAGGCAATGGTATACGCAATGCAAATGACATGGAAAATGCAACATGGACTTATACTAATGCACGCAAACCGAGGCAATGGTATACGCAATGCAAATGACATGGAAAATGCAACATGGACTTATACTAATGCACGCAAACCGAGGCAATGGTATACGCAATGCAAATGACATGGAAAATGCAACATGGACTTATACTAATGCACGCAAACCGAGGCAATGGTATACGCAATGCAAATGACATGGAAAATGCAACATGGACTTATACTAATGCACGCAAACCGAGGCAATGGTATACGCAATGCAAATGACATGGAAAATGCAACATGGACTTATACTAATGCACGCAAACCGAGGCAATGGTATACGCAATGCAAATGACATGGAAAATGCAACATGGACTTATACTAATGCACGCAAACCGAGGCAATGGTATACGCAATGCAAATGACATGGAAAATGCAACATGGACTTATACTAATGCACGCAAACCGAGGCAATGGTATACGCAATGCAAATGACATGGAAAATGCAACATGGACTTATACTAATGCACGCAAACCGAGGCAATGGTATACGCAATGCAAATGACATGGAAAATGCAACATGGACTTATACTAATGCACGCAAACCGAGGCAATGGTATACGCAATGCAAATGACATGGAAAATGCAACATGGACTTATACTAATGCACGCAAACCGAGGCAATGGTATACGCAATGCAAATGACATGGAAAATGCAACATGGACTTATACTAATGCACGCAAACCGAGGCAATGGTATACGCAATGCAAATGACATGGAAAATGCAACATGGACTTATACTAATGCACGCAAACCGAGGCAATGGTATACGCAATGCAAATGACATGGAAAATGCAACATGGACTTATACTAATGCACGCAAACCGAGGCAATGGTATACGCAATGCAAATGACATGGAAAATGCAACATGGACTTATACTAATGCACGCAAACCGAGGCAATGGTATACGCAATGCAAATGACATGGAAAATGCAACATGGACTTATACTAATGCACGCAAACCGAGGCAATGGTATACGCAATGCAAATGACATGGAAAATGCAACATGGACTTATACTAATGCACGCAAACCGAGGCAATGGTATACGCAATGCAAATGACATGGAAAATGCAACATGGACTTATACTAATGCACGCAAACCGAGGCAATGGTATACGCAATGCAAATGACATGGAAAATGCAACATGGACTTATACTAATGCACGCAAACCGAGGCAATGGTATACGCAATGCAAATGACATGGAAAATGCAACATGGACTTATACTAATGCACGCAAACCGAGGCAATGGTATACGCAATGCAAATGACATGGAAAATGCAACATGGACTTATACTAATGCACGCAAACCGAGGCAATGGTATACGCAATGCAAATGACATGGAAAATGCAACATGGACTTATACTAATGCACGCAAACCGAGGCAATGGTATACGCAATGCAAATGACATGGAAAATGCAACATGGACTTATACTAACATGAGAGAGCCTCAGCCACACTCACATAAGAGGCCGATGGATGAAAATGAAGTGCCTCGAAATGCGTGCACACGGGCACGCAAACCGAGGCAATGGTATACGCATTGCAAATGACATGGAAAATGCAACATGGACTTATACTAATGCACGCAAACCGGGGCAATGGTATACGCAATGCAAATGACATGGAAAATGCAACATGGACTTATACTAACATGAGATAGCCTCAGCCACACTCACATAAGAGGCCGATGGATGAAAACGAAGTGCCTTGAAATGCGTGCACACGGGCACGCAAACAGAGGCAATGGTATACGCAATGCAAATGACATGGAAAATGCAACATGGACTTACACTAACATGAGAGAGCCTCAGCCACACTCACATAAGAGGCCGATGGATGAAAATGAAGTGCCTCGAAATGTGTGCACACGGGCACGCAAACCGAGGCAATGGTATACGCAATGCAAATATGGCAAAAATGGTATGCAAGCATGCTAATGGATTTTCAGCACTGAAATATGGGGTAAAACAGCCCCGAAACGAGGCGAAAGTACACCCGATGCACGGAATAGAAAATGAAGTGCCTCGAAATGCATGCACACGGGCACGCAAACCGAGACAATAGTATACGCAATGCAAATGACATGGAAAATGCAACATGGACTTATACTAACATGAGAGAGCCTCAGCGACACTCACATAAGAGGCCGATGGATGAAAATGAAGTGCCTCGAAATGCGTGCACACGGGCACGCAAACCGAGGCAATGGTATACGTAATGCAAATTTGGCAAAAATGGTATGCAAGCATGCTAATGGATTTTTAGCAATGAAATATGGGGTAAAACAGCCCCGAAACGAGGCGAAAGTACACCCGATGCACGGAATAGTCCCGAAACACGAATTGTGGCACCCGAAATGGCCTATAGCTATACCAAACATGCAAAATTGGTACATGGAATGTAAATACAGAAGCAAGGCAGCTCAAAAATTAGCATTTCACCAGTACAAAACATGGCCAAACAGCAAACCAAGATAGGGCAAAACTAGCATGCAAGAAATGGCCCTAAACATGAGATTAAGAAGAAACTCATAGCTTCTGGCCCCAAACAGGTTAGGGTCCTTCAACAATGTTGAAGAGGGACCCAAAATAAGACTATTTACAGTTTATGGCAGCCCCAAAAACAGTATACAAATATGCTAGAAATGCAATGCAAAAATGAGGCTCAAAAGTGGCTATAACATGAGGTATACAAAAAATTCATCAAACAAGAAAAGACCCTGAATAAAACATGTTAAGGAGGTCAAAATAAGGCCACTTTTAGTTCGGATAAAAGTCCAAAAACAGCAACATCAGGGGCTGCCAAGGCATACAAAAATGGGACCAAAAAGAGGATATAAAGGGAAGTACAACATGGAAGTTCCAAACAGGGTTGAGCCCTTCTTCAATGTTGAAGAGGGGCTCAAAATAAGCCTATTATCAGTTTACAACAAGCTCCAAAATAGATCACACATAGGCTAGAAAAAGCATGCAAGAAAGTGACATACAAAGAGGGTATTGAAGCAAGTGCAAGATGGGGGGCTCAAACAGGGTTGAGCCCTTCATGAGACATGAAAATGAGCTCAAAAAAAGGGTACTTTTAGTTTTGGTCGGAGCTCAAATGTATAAGAAAGAGAGGCTAAGAAATGTTGCAAGAACTGAGCTAAAAAAGAGGGAAATGGACTCACCCTTGAAGATCAATACTTTTGTTGCTTCTTGGACCAACTTTGATGACTCTAAGATGCTGGAATTCTTCCCCTTGCTACTGAAATGGAGTGGTGGTGGTAGAGCATGGTGGTGATGAAGAAAACAAAGTGTAAGACTTAGGGATTTTTAGGAAAATGAGAAAGATGGAGGGAGATATGTGTATTGAGGCTTGAAGACAATTTTTTCTGACCCCAAAATATGATGTTTTGCCCTTGGTTATATGGAACAAAAGAGGGTGTAAAGGTGGGGGAAAAAGGAGGCAAACTTTCCCCCACAAAATATCCCCCGGATATAGATATTTTCTGGGGGATAAAGCTATACAGCTGTAAAGTGAACAGTGTGAGGATCATGGCCGGCCAGGTATTTTTGCTGCAGGTGGCCGGCCGGCCACATCCCCTAGCCGGCCGGCTAGGGGTCAAAAGGGTCAAGGCTAGGGGTCAAAAGGGTCAAGCTGGTTTAGTGGCCGGCCATCACATGATGGCGTCCTCCCATGTGTGTACAACACAACCCTGTGGTTAAAAGTCCAAGAAAGTGGGCCCAAGGTGTTCAACATTAGCTCGAAAGGAGGGGTTCAAAAGGGTCAGGTGGAATTACTAGCCGGCCACCAACTTTTAGGATCCTCCCAAGTGTGTACATCACAAATATGTGGTTAAAAGTTCAAGAAAATGGCCCAAGG
>NW_021025125.1:1042691-1122268 GCF_004153795.1 Camellia sinensis
GCCAAACGGAGAACGTTAAGCGGTCCCGAGCCAAGGCGCGCGGCCGAAGACTCCGAAAATCAGAAACTAGTCTCCAAACGAGAAAAGTAGTCTACGACCACAAAGAGGTGGTCTACCAGACCTCTCCCTCCCTTCAGGGAAGAGAAAAAAAGGCTTGGTCCACAAACCGAGCCAAAACACAAAGAGTTCAGAGGCCCAGAGGCAAGGCATTCAACCAAAATCTTTAGAAACTCGAAACGAACACAAACATGCATAATCATCGAGCGCTCAATCGATGACATCTGAGTCTTAAGCTCGGTCAAAAATGGGGTGTCTACACTAGGTGTAAAGAAGCTGTTTACAATAATTTTTAGAATTTATTTTCGTTGATCAAAACTAATTTGCCCCTATTATAAAAACACGCAAAACATTATTTGAAGAATATAAGGCAGCTGCATCTACAAATACACCTTTACACACTACACCAACAGCCTCATCTTAAGGCAGAAGATTAAGTGTTTTTTGTGAAATTAAAAGTAGAAGAATATCTCAACATACAAGCGTAAATAGTTTTGAACTACAACGTTATTTGGAAAGCCCAGTAGTGGATGATTTCGAAAATTTTGACATTTTGGATTGATGAAAAAAAAAAAAACTTTGTGACTTGTGCTTTCGCAGATGACCTGTGATATACTAAGCGTTCAATTTCTATAGTTGCTTTGGAAATAGCTTTTAATGCAAGTGGATGAGCGCTGAGCGATTACCACAGTAGGCTTTCGCCCTAAATGGTTGGGGCACTGATGATATCGAGAGGTCATATGCATGTACGTACGAAAAGACAAAATTATAGTGAAAATGAGATAATTCAAACCGATTTAGATGAAATATCCTCAAGCAACGCGAGTGAATTGTCTGTTTCTTTCGTTGATTGATCAAGAATTTATTTTTCACTATTTCATTTCTTTATTTTTGTTGTATTAGATTATTGAGGTGGAATATAATGCAAATGATTGGTAGACTAGTAGGTGCCAACCTTGTTGGGATGTACTTGACCTATAGTGATACAATTGCTCTACAATCATCAATAATCTACATCTATTTTATTTAATGATATAAATTTTTGTAATATTTTATTTCATTTTGAAATAAAAATTATTCATTCAATAAATATTATCTATTTAATATAATGATTGTAATATTGCAAGTTTCATTTTGATATATATAAAATTATTCATTTCAAAAGAGAAAAACTACATAATTTCATACTTCTGTAGTTATAAGTTCATAACTAAAAAAACATAAATCAGACATAATTGAATTTAAATACCACCGCATACAAAACATAACCAAGCATCCCATTAATTTTAACTAAAATAATTTAGTATGATTTAAAAAAAAAAAAACCCCCGCTAGGCTCGGTCGGCGGACCCTAGGCCCTATTCTAAGTGGGCTAGGGCCCCACTTTTTGGCTCGCGGCCCGGCCTGGCCCGGCGTAGCCTGACAAAAGGGCGAGAGCCCGCACGACCTGCCATGGACTGGCCCAAGCCTAGGCCCAGGTGCGCCAGGCCCAGGTGGACCAGGTCAGGCCATATTTACACCCCTATCTCCAGCTAGCATTAATAATACATTTACTCTTGGAATTAATCTAAGTTTGTTCCACTGCATTCCAAATTTTGTGTGTTTAAACGTTCTTATCATGAATAAAGAACAAGTCATTGAATTGTAAACGCTGCTTGGGACAAATCATTTTTAGACAAAACAATAATAACAATTCTAAGGTTTGGTCTGAAATGGTCCTCTTGAAATCACACTTGACCATTTCTTACACACAATACAAAAAAATTCTGGGTTGATATTATAATCCTGTTCTAACTATAAGCGTGCCGGCTCACCTCTTTTTTTCCATATAATCACAATGGTTTAATCTGAAATTATTAATATACTTATCGTTAACGATCTGTTTACAGATTGAGTTGTCAATCATGACGCTTTTATTCTTTGAGACGGCTGATTATAAAAATAAAAGTAATAATAATAGAATTAGTGGAATTTACATTTTTTTGTCTATATATAGGATCTTGAGATTCACTTGTTTCATCACTCGAATTGACTCATTTCTTGATCTTAATCTTGTTCTTGATTTCTTCAAAATATATATTTATTATAAGCTAAGTTTGTTTTGAAAATGGAAAAACATATGGTTTTGTTGAGTTTGGTGGCTGTTCTTAGTTTCTGCTGCATTGCCTTTGCATATGAGCCTGCACCCCTTCAGGATTTCTGTGTTGCAGACCTTAACAGCCCAGGTATTGCATTTAGGCCACGTTTGGCAAAAAATTATGGGCAGCTTTGTAGCTTTTAAGTTTTGAAAATGTTTATTGTGGGCAGTTGTAATTCGAAAATATTTGGTGTTTTTTCTTTGTTTTTTTTGGTACAGTTTTTCAAGTTTTCAACTAACTTCTTGTTTTTCAGCTCAATTTAGATTAATAAAAATTATATTTCAAAAAATAAAATAAAATAAAAGGTTTGTATTGCTATTTATTTTTATTTTTTTTAACTAACAAAAAATTTTCCAAATGTTTGTTGGCAGCAAAAACTCGTTACATCTCTAATACCATGTATAAATTCTAAAAGAGTAATGTTATATAAATTAATAAATTTTATATATTCTTTGAAGTTACGTCTATCATTTTATTTATAATTAGGTGATATTTAAGATTCCAAAATTTTTTTACTACATGTCACGTCTATGAGTGAGAAATTTTATAAATTTTGTGGATTTCTACAATATTGTCCATTCCAAAAACAATCATGGAATAATAGTTAATTACACAATCAGTACAATTTACATGACAATGAACTATATATTTTGCTTCTAATTGTTCTATTTGTTGGCAGTGACAGTGAATGGCTTTTCCTGCAAGAATCCCATGATGGTTCAAGCCAATGATTTCCTCTTTAGAGGTTTCAACATTCCAGGGAACACATCAAACCCTGTAAGGTCTAAAGTCTCCCCAGTGACAGCGGCTCAACTACCAGGACTCAACACGTTCGGTATTGCAATGGCACGTGTCGACTATCTTCCAGGGGGCGTCAATCCTCCTCACTACCACCCTAGAGCCTCTGAGATCTTCACCCTTATAGAAGGCTCTCTCCTTGTTGGTTTCGTTACTACAAATCCCGAGAACCGCCTCATCAGCAAGGTTCTTCAAAAGGGTGATGTTTTCGTCTTCCCAAAGGGACTTATTCACTTCCAGCTGAATTTGGGGAATGAAAAAGCACTAGGAATTGCTGCATTGAGTAGTCAAAACCCGGGAATCATGACCGTAGCAAATGCAGTTTTTGGATCGAATCCGCAGATTTCTAGTGAAGTTCTCACCAAGGCATTCCAAACCGACAAAAGCGTAATCGATCAAATTCTGTCGAAATTCTAAGGGGGCAACAAAAATCAAGTCATGGCAACGTGAACTTAGTCTATTAGTGTATTTGTTGTAGTCTTGTGTGGTTTCATTATGTTTCTTTGTTTGTTTGCTTGATGTTAATGTTTCAATTATTTGATTCTATAAAAAACAAATAATTCAATAAATAAAAAGTAAAATTTATTCAAGAGTACGGTTCCATTGAGCTTCATTACTAATATTATATATAGAGTTGGATTTCTTTCAAGTTCAAATACAAATTTAAGAAGGTCCCGTAAAACTTATTATCAGTCTTGTGTCGATAATTCAAACCATTTATTTTGTAAGTTCTTAATGTATATCACACAGCCGACTTTGGCTCAAAGCCAGCAAAATTACTGCTTTGGGCCCTCAGAAATTGATTAAAAAGAAAGGCCTCAAAAAAAAAAAATTCGCTATTATATTAGTCCCCACACACACAACAAAACACACACAAAAAAAAAGCATATAAATTTAAAAGGGCCCGGACAAAGTTTGTTGAGATTCAAAACTAATAAATAGTTTGATGTAGTGAACTACTTAAAACTATTGAATGATTGTTTTAACTCAAAAAAATAAAAAATAAAAAAATAAAAGAAAAGAAAAAAGAAAAAAAAAATGAGGATTGTATGGTGAATTATTTCAAATTAATGGTTGATTATTTCCCAAATAAATGATTTTTTGTATAGAATACAATTAATTATACAAATTATAATTATTTCTTAAAAAAAAAAACTTTTCAAATTTAAATTGATTAAATCTTCCCTTCGATCAACTAAGTTAATTGAATGGATTAACAATGATAAGTTAGATTATGCGGATTTATCTTGTGTTTTGTGTAAAGTAGAGCCAGAATCTTTGAACCATATTTTGCGATGGTGCCCCTCCGTGTGGCAGGTATGGTCAAGTATAATTGATTGGTAGGGGTTGTGTTGGGCAATGCCAGGGTCTGTTGATGGCTTGTTACAATGGTGGATGGGTTGGAAGTTCCAAAAAGAAGATGAGGCATGTTTGGAGAGTGCTAGCAGTTGCCATGATTTGGTCTGTGTGGTTATAAAAGAATGATTGCATCTTTTCTGGTACCCAACCAATGATTGAGGTACTGTGTGAGACAATCAAAGTTAGGATGGCGCTTTGGATGAAAGCTCATGATATTGGTTGCAAATATTCTGTTAATGAAATTGTGTGGAGCTTTCAGCAGGTGAAGAGGTGTATCTGAGATTTGCTTATTGCAGGGGTGAAGCAGAGAAAGTGTCAATCTGCGGATGGCTGCTGGTATGGATTTGCTGGTGCTTTACTTGGCTTGGTCTGTAGTGTCCTGTTATCTCGATTTTGCTGGTTGGGTTGTGTGATAAGAAATGCAGTTTTTCGATCAAATCCACACAAAAATACATAAAAATACAAACAAAATAATTAATAAATACAAAATGTTTAAACTTTTACTGAAATAGAATTAAAAATAAAATATAATCTGAAAGCCAAAGTATTAACACCAAAGCAAAATCAAAGTTTAAAACCATCATCCTTTACGACTAAATCACAAGTCTATCAAGTAGAGTTAAAACAAAAAATTAAAAACAACATAAACCTCTGATATAGCTATATAGGCATAATAATAGTAAAACTTAACTCAAGCACATATGAGTGGCAAACTAACAGCTTATCACATTGCTAATATCTATTGTCAAACTTGAAATATTTAAGAAAAAATAAACAATTAAGTGAATCAACTGAATTTTATACTCAACTAACTTCATTATATATTTAATATATATTATGTTTAATATGCAAAACTTTCGGTCGGTTTCGGTTTAATTTGGTGCACAATGTGCCTAAATCGGTTTCGAACCAAAGATCAAAAAAAATTAATATTAAAAACCGCACAAATTAATTTATATTAAAAAACCAACCAAATGTAATCGGTTTGGTTCGGTTCAACTAGTTTGGTCGGTTTTTTCGATTTTTCTTATATCCTTACCCACAATAAATCACCACAAAGTAAGGGTGTAACTCAGGCGGATTCAGACGGATTGAGAGATTGTTCAAGCCTAACCCAAGTTGTATTGAGAGCTACCCAGACCCCTGTTGAGCGTATTGATGCAATAAGTTCTAGTTCAGCTTCAGCTCCAGCTTTAGCTCTGAACTCAGATTCAATTGCAGATCCACGTGTAACTGCTTCAACTGTAATTCCATCTCATCAAATCTGTTAGAAGATGGTTATAACTAACTAAAACAGAGCATGTGTGGATTGTATCTTGAGAGGATGTAAAGTACAATATATAGGAGATGTATGACTCTATTTTGTATATTCTTGAATAATAAAAAATATAAAGTATTGATTCATGACTTTTTTCATGGTATCAGAGCTCTTGGCTTCTTCAACTCCAAGTTCTTTCTCTTCTTTCATGGTTTCTACTTCTCTTCCTCCGAATCTCTCTTTGTTGATTTCTAATCTTTCCTCGTTTATCACAATTAAACTTGATGCCTCAATTTTTTTGATCTGGAAAAATCAAATACATAATATTTTGGCTGCAACTAGTCTTCTGGGCTTCATGTCCACAAATGAAAATTACAAATACTTCTGGTTCAGAGATTGTTAATCCTGCATATCTGTAGTAAAAGATTGTTGATGCTCACTTGCTCAGTTGCATTACTGTAACTCTCTCGCCTATAATCTATATTCATTTGTTCTTCATCTTGATAATTGTTGTTCTTCATCTTGATAATTGTTCTGAAGTATGGACTACACTACATAAATGATTCACCTCTCTCTCTCTCCATCTCATGTTCATCAGTTAAAGAACAAGTTAAACAGTATTACGAAGAAAACTAATTCAATGGAGGATTATCTGTCTAAGATCAAAGATCTAGTGAGTCAACTGGATCTTACTTCAGCCTTTCTTGATAACGACGATCTTGTTCTTCTTACCTTGAATGGTCTTCTAGATGAGTATGATGCCTTTAAGACCATAATTCGTTCTAGATCCGAATCTATTTCTATGGATGAACTGACTTCTCTTCTCATTTCTGAAGCCATACATGTTGAATCTAAACATCATAAGCTCCATACTAAGCCTACAGTGGCCTTTTCTTCTGTTCGCGGTTCTTCAATTTCCAATCACAGAGGTCATTCTTCTAGATTCAAAGGTCAATCTTCCAGAGGAGGTCGAGGTGGTCGATCTCATGGATTGAATTCATTCAATAACTATTTCAATTTCTCAGGTGCTCAAACTGTTTCCAGTTTTTCCAAATCTCATAATGGCCGAGGTTTTTCTAGATGCAGAGGCAGATCTGCTTCTTCTCTGACTTATCAAATTTGTGGTGGACATGGTCATTCTGCATTGGATTGCTGGTATAGAATGGATCCACAGTTTCAATCTTCTAGCCATTAGCAAAATAATTCTACTTCTAGAGCTTTTGTTGCCTCAACTCAGTTAGCTTCTTCTCCTCCACATGCTCCTTGGTACTTAGACTCTGCTGCTATAGGTCATATCACTCATGATCTGCGTAATCTTAGTTGTTTGCAGCCCTATCAAGGATCTGATCAAGTCACCATAAGCAATGGTACTATAGTCCATATTCACAACACTGGTAAAGGCTTGCTTCATACTCCTCATTTTTCTTTTAAATTGAACAATATTTTGCATTCTCCTTCTATCTCTTCTAATCTTGTTTCAGTTCACAAATTAACTAAGGATAATAATTGCCTTGTCACTTTTCATGCCTCTAAATTTGTGACTTAGGACAAGGATTCGAGGCGAATTCTTCATCAAGGTTCTAATACCAATGGCCTATATTAGTTCTATACTAGTTCTTCATATGTTGCTGGTGTTCCACCTATTTTGTATGCTTACTTTAGTGCATCTCATAATTCTACATCTGTGCCTTCCTTTGTTTGGCATAATAGATTAGGTCATCCATCTTTAGTGAAGTTTAATCATCTCAAGCCTTGTTTGGCTATTTCTAATAATACAATAAACACTGTTTGTATTGATTGTTGCACAGCTAAGAGTCATAGACTCCCATTCCAATTGTCCAATTCCACTGTAATGCACCTCTTTCTCTTATTCACAGTGATGTATGGGGGCCATATACTTCTAGGTCTTGTTACAAATATTATTTGCTTTTTGTTGATGACTACAGCAAGTTCACTTGGCTTTATCTATTAGCCTATAAAAGTGAAGTGTATGATAAATTCATTGAGTTTAAGGCTTATGTTGAGAAACAGTATTACCTCATTTGCAAATCCTGTGAACCAATGGAGGTTCAGAATTTTTTACCTCTAAAATGCAAACATTTTTGAGAACTCAAGGTGTTGTTCATCAACTCTCTTGTCCTTACACTTCTTCTCAGAATGGCATTGTAAAGAGAAAGCACAAGCACGTTATTGAAACTGCAACTGCTCTTTTTCATCATTCATCTGTGCCATTGAAATATTGGTTTGATGTTGTAGCCATTGCTACTTTTCTTATAAATAAAATGCCATCCTCTAAACTTGGTCATAAATCACCATTTGAAATGCTTTTTCAATCCATTCCAGATTATTCCTATTTTTTAATTTTTGGTTGTCAATGCTTTCCTTGGCTTAAGCCTTAGCATCCACACAAATTACAACCAAAATCTGTGTCTTGTGTTTTCCTTGGCTACCATCCTTTTACTAAAGGACATCGATGCCTTGATCCTCTCACAGGTAGAATCTACTTGTCTAGACATGTAATCTTTAATGAACATATTTTTCATTTTGCTTCCTCATCATCTTCTTCGTCTTCTTCACAGTATACATCACCATCTTCTCTTGCTGCCATACAGTCATTTTTCTGGTCTTCACCCTTGCAGTCTTCATTCTTTTCTTCTAAGCCTTCAGCTTCAGTTCATTCATTTTCCCACAATTCTGATTCTCCTTCTGTTTCTTCTTCTTCTTCTCTTCCATTAGCTTTCTCCATTAGTGTTTTCTCCACAAGGTCTTACGGTTCCTATTACATCCATTGGTGTTGATTTACCTTTTTCACCTCCTCCACCTATGCCTTCTAATAAGCATCCCATGGTTACCAGATCTAAGTCCACAACTACCCCTTACTATTTGGTTACTACTTGTTCCTCCTGTGCTTCACTCTACTCCGACTCAAAACCACCTTCTTACAAAGAAGTTTTGCTCTCTCCTATTTGGCATAAAGCTATGCTTGAAGAATTTTCTGCTCTTCAGAAGCAACAAACTTGGTCCCTAGTTCCTCTTCCATGTGCCAAAAATGCCATAGGATGTAAATGGGTTTTCAAAGTTAAAAAGAACTGGGATGGCACAATTGCTAGGTACAAAGCTCGGTTAGTAACCAAAGGGTACCTGCAGCAAGAGGGTATTGACTTTCATGGAACATTTAGCCAAGTGGCTAAGCAACCAACAATTAGAATTCTCCTTTGTCTTGCCTTTCACCACAATTGGTCTCTCAAGCACTTGGACATTTCCAATGCTTTTCTCCATGGCATTCTTGAGGAGGAAGTGTTCATGCTTCAGCCATCAGGATTTGTGGATTCATCTTCTCCTAGTCATGTATGTAAGCTTCACAAGGCCTTATATGGCTTAAAACAAGCTACAAGAGCTTGTTATTCTACATTTTCTACCTTCTTGTTGTCTCAAGGATTCACCAATAGCAAGTGTGACTCCTCCTTATTCATTCAAAGAATATCCACCTTAGTGACTTATCTGTTAATCTATGTGGATGATATTTTGATCACTAGGAACAACTCCAATCATATTCTTACTCTCATTACACAAATGCATGGTGCCTTTTCTATAAAAGAATTGAGGGACATTTCCTACTTCCTTGGAATTTTGGTTCAACCTACAGCCTCAGGTTATCTCTTATCTCATCAAAATATGCCGAAGATATTCTCCTTCAAGCTGGACTATCCTCTTGTAAGCCTTGCCCCTCTCCTGTATCTGTCAAGCCTAATAATCCTCCTAATGCTTCCCTTCCATTTCATAATCATGCTCTTTACAAAAGTATTGTTGGGGCATTACAATACTTGACTATCACTTGACATGATCTCTCTCTAGCTGTCAATCAAGCTTGTCAATATATGCATTCTCCTACAATGGGCAATTTTGCTATAGTCAAAAGAATTCTCAGATTTGTTCAGGGCACACTTACTCATGGCTTGACTTTTAATCCCAGTACTTTCGATGTTCATGGGTATTCGGATTCCAACTGGGTAGGAGATGTTCATGATAGGAAGTCTACATCTGGTTATTGTGTTTTCTTGAGCTCCAATTTGGTGTCCTGGTTTGCTAAAAAGTAAGAACATTGTCTAAATCATCTAGTAAGGCTGAGTATAGCGCCTTAGCTCATGATGCTGCATAACTGAGTTAGATTTCTATGCTCCTCACTAAAATGGGCATTTCTTTACCTACTACACCCATCCTCTGGTGTGACAACATCTCTGCTATAGCTTTGGCCACAAATCCTGTCTTCCACTCTCGATCTAAACATATAGAAATCGATTGTCACTTTGTGTGAAATAAAGTTCTTGCTAAGATTTTTCAGCTCAAGTACATTCCTACCATTGATTAGTTAGCTGATCTGTTTACAAAGCCATTGTCTGTTTCTCGATTTCAGTATCTTAAAACCAAGCTCATGGTCCTTGATCAGCCCATCAGCTTGCCAGGGAATGTTGAGCATATTGTTGCAATAACTTATAGTTCAGCTTCAGCTCCAGCTTATACTCTAAACTCAAATTTAGTTGCAGCTCCACGTGTAAATGCTTCAACTGCAATTCCAACTCATCAAATCTATTAGGAGGTGGTTATAACTAACTAAAACAGAGCATGTGTGGATTGTATCTTGAGAGGATGTAAAGTACAATATATAGGAGATGTATGATTCTATTTTGTATATTCTTGAATAATAAAAAATACAGAGTATTGATTCATGACTTTCTTTAGCCTAAACCTAAATTGTAACCCGAGATTATCTGCTCAAGCCCAGACCTAGTTAAACCCAAATTGAACATAAATTTGATTTTCTTTTTTCCTTTTTTTTAGTGTAACTAAGTTCATTAATTTGTTAAAATTAGACTCTATTTATAATTTTTTTATAAAATCATATTGACATATCAAAACAAATAATTTATATAATGTAAAAGAGATACCGCTATGATGATCTTTGCAATTTATGAGTGAGAAAAAATAAATAAATAAAATTTTATGTTGTGTTACTTGTGTATATAATATTTTCAATATGATCTAGCAATCTAAAATATTTTAATATCATCCAATGGCTAATAATTTATATGTATATTCAATATTTTTATATATTTATATATATAATTCGGAATTCAAATTGCTCGAGTTGTTCAATGTCTCTGCCCAAGCCCGTCCAAATTTAATTTGGGTTTCTAAACTTTTGCTCAAGCTTGTACTAAATTTAAAAATATTTTGTCTAAGTCTGTTGCCTATAATAGACATGACTTGAAGCTTTTGACATTGTTGTATTCTTGTTGAGATCTCTCATTCTAACAGTTTGTCTTGTAATATGAGATGTGTTAAGCAACGCAAATAAGGTTGGTTTTGCATCACAAAGCCATGGAATCTATTGTTTCAAAGATCAAGCTTCATGAGGAATAAAAGGTTTCCAATATGAGAAGAAATGATGCCTCCAAGACTCATGTTCTGAAGCTACAAAGCCGTGACTCTTTGTCGGTGTATGCTGCACGAGACTCCAGCCCAGTTGCAGAAATTGGTTCTTGTGATCCAATTACCCAATACAGTGTTTGGGTCATACTTGACAAAAGTCTTGAAAACAAACAAAGACGATTGATTGGTTGAGTTTAAGAAAGGAAAGGCCGGGCAAACAATGAAAGATTGCACTACCAATACCAATACAACCAACAGAGAGAACATGTAAATCCTCTCCATAAGTGAGCCTTGTGCAGCAAATGTGTTGCTACAGACCACTAAGCTAATCTTTTAAAACAATTCTTTAGTAATTGATTTTAGTGGGTATACTGGCAAACAGGTTCTATGGCATGTGATTGTCAATGGAGTAAAGAGGTGGACTTGACTGCCTAGCCCTAAAATACCCACCACAACCATCCACCATCACAACCACAACACATTTTTTTTTATCAGCAAAAAAAGCAAACTTTATTGATGACAAAAGTATACATTTCATATGAGATTACATCAATAAAGAAGTGGTCGTGCACAAAGCATCATAGCAAACTACCCTAATCCCAACTAGGTTGGCACTGAGGAGAAAGCCCAATCATCTACAAGCACAACCACAAACGATTGATGAGGAACCAACACAAGCAAAAAAGAAGAAAAAATCACAAAGCAACCAAACCCTAAGCCACCAGTAGACCATAACCACAATCAACCCCATCAGCAGCCAAAATCTACCCTTAATGCATAGTATAACTTGCTGCAGATTATACACAATGTCATTCACTAAGTAATTGAAAGAAGGGTAGGAGGTTCTTCAAGATCACCATCTCATTTTTTATTTTATTTTTAGCTTAGTACTAGCCCACCACTGTAAAATACTACTCGCAAACCCAGGCATTGCCCATTTTACACCCCACCAATTGATAATATTAGACCAAATCCTCTAGATAAAAGGGCAAAATAGCAACACGTGGTTTACACTCTCCACTTCATTATTGCAAAAAATACAATTAACATTTGAGACACCACTAAGGACGCCAATTCTTTAAAGATAACAGGATGTCTTGATCCTTCCTTTCCATGCTAGCCACCCAAAAAACTGCACCTTTGGTGGAACCACATTCTTCCAGATGAAACTAGCTAATTTGCTAGTAACTTCAGAAGATAACTCACTCTACTTATAGGCAGAAGCAACAGAAAAAGCACCAGATTTATCTGCATTCCATCTTAATCAATCCATCATACTTTCCCTAAGGGCAATTGCATTGAGTAGCATCACCTTCAGTCTCCTTAACTCTTCAACTTCTCACTGAAACAAGGCTCTCCTAAAAACCAGCCTCTACTCTTCATTACCATTCTTCCTGCTATTTACCACTTCCACAGATTCAGATTTATCTAGGGACACAAAGTATAGTCTTGGAAAATCATCTTTTAAAGTAACAATACCATTTTTTTTCTTTTTTAATTCTTGTAATAATTTCTTAAGATTTTAATTTAATCTAAATAAATTTTAGTACATAACTTCAGTAATTATATATGGAAGAAAATTTTGAGTACGTACTAGCAAAAACCAAAAAACAAAACAAAAAAAAATTCCAAGTTCTTATTTCACCCACAAATTTATTTGTTTGTTTTTTTTTTTTTTGTAAAAAAAAAAATTTTGTAAAAATTGTAAATTAGTATAAACAATTCAAAATAATTATATTTTTTTATAGAGGTGAAGTGGTCTATAAATGGTGTAAGTGAAAGTTATGGCATGAGACACAACTCTCAATTACAGTTGCATCGCATGAAACACAATTCTCAATTACACTTTGATAAAAATAATTAGTTTAAATTATTCCTATTAAAACACAATATATTTATTTTTTATTTTAAATGAATATATGTAGAATGAGCCATTTAAAAAATTCACTCAAACACCCAAAAAAATCAGGGAGTCCTTTAACTAGCACTTAAAGGGCCCGTTTGTTTTGGGAGATAGAATGGAGGGGATTGATAATGAGGGGATTAGAATGTTCCGGAGCCAAAACACGCAGTTCGGGGTCCCGGAAATGGGCTGTTAAGCACCGAAAATTGTATTTGACCTCGAAGTGGGTTTCTCAGCCCTCAGTGTCCCTCAAAATGGATGAAATAAGATGTATGCCAAAAATCAGAGCAATAGGAGATGGTTAAGCGGTCCCGAACCGAGGCACACGGCCTGACGGCTCCGAAAACCGGGAACCGGACTCCAAAATGGGCAAAATGGCCTACGGCCACCAAATGTAGCCCACAGATATTGAGAGATGGTCTACGGGACCTCTCCCTCCCCTCAGGAAAAAAAACAAAGAAAACCGAGTCTGGTTCGCAAACCGAGACAAGGCACAAAAAAAGGGTTCGGAAGTCCGGAGGCGGGGCTCGCGGCCGCGACTCTGAAACTTCTGAACGAGCACATTATGCAACATCACCAAGTGCTCAATCGGTGACGTCTGAGTCTTAAGGTCGGTCAAAAATGGGGTGTCTACACCAACCATGTACATAATATACAACAATCATCACATACAATTTATTCTCTCTCTATTTCTCTTTATACATTAAATTTAACATGGTATCAGAGCTATAAGATTTAGGCCCGTATTTTGTTTTCTCACCGGTGGGCAACCTTGCCTTCGCTGCCCACTGGAATTTTCTATACATACCTTCACTTTCCTGCATCTTCCAACTCTCTGCAATTGGAATTGAGGGTTATGAAAGGACACTTGAAATTTCCTTTCTTCAACCTGTTGTTTGCACTACTGTTCACACATTCTACAATAAGCTCTGTGTTGCTCCTGAAGAGCATCCAGTGCTTCTTACAGAGGCACCACCGAACCCCGACCATGTTCCGACAAGCGCCTCAGCTCATGGCACGAGCCACCACGGTGGCGATGAGGTGTCGCTACCAGTTCTCCATCGACGTCCCGGCGGAAGCTTCCGCGGACTCGACGTTCGTGAAGGCGTGGAGGAAATTGATACCAAACATTGAGCCACCGAAGACTCCGTCGTCCTTCATGGCTCCTCGCCCTTCTACGCCTACCTCCATCCCTACCAAGCTCACCGTCAACTTCGTTCTTCCTTATTCCTCTCAACAGAGAAAAGATGACCCAAATTATGTTTGAGACTTTTAATGTGCCTGCCATGTATGTTGCCATCCAGGCTATTCTCTCTCTATATGCCAGTGGTCGTACAACTGGTATTGTGCTGGATTCTGGTGATGGTGTAAGCCACACCGTGCCTATCTATGAGGGGTATGCTCTTCCTCATGCTATCCTCCGTCTTGACCTTGCTGGCCGTGTTCTAACACCTGTCTGCCATGGCAAATCAACAGCAACTGCCTGCTGTTCAGCAGCAATTGCTTCAGCCACTCCAACAATCACCTTCTCACTTTTTTTGAATAAAGCCACAACATTACACAAAACCATTTTTTTTTTATTCGTTTTATTATCATCATATACCCCACTCTCTCTCTCTCATTTTTTCACTTTCCAACCCGCGAGCGGATCCTCTAGAGTGAATTCTCTAGAGTGATCTCCTAAAGTAGTTGATCAAACGGCTCAGAATAAAACTCACCAAAACGACGTTGTTTTGGTGAGTATTTTGGAAAAAAAAAAAAATCAGATTTTTTGAAGGTTTTTTTACAGATCAACAATGGCTTCCATTGTTCATCATCATCACAACCCAACAACCCAATCAAACTCTCTTTCAACTCTGTATCACAGCAATAACTCTCTCTCAAATCCATTCTCTCCATCACCCTCCTCCCCCACTGGTGAGTATTTTGAAAAAAAAAAAAAAAAAAATTTCAGTTTTTTTGAAGTTTTTTTTGCAGATCAACAATGGCAGCGAGGTTCAAGAGGGTGGCGGAGGCGTTTGATGAAGTGGCGCTAGGCTCTGCGAGAGTAGCGGAAGCAAGTACTCACCACCGGAGACGGCGGTGGATCTGTCGGATTTGGTGAAGTCGTTTATGGAGAGAGAGAGTGGGGAGGAGAGAGAGAGAATGAGGAAGGTGATGGAGAGAATGGATTTGAGAGAGAGAGTTAATCTGATTTAGGTTGTTGGGTTGTGATGATGATGAACAATGGAAGCCATTGTTGATCTGTAAAAAAACCTTCAAAAAATCTGATTTTTTTTTTTTCAAAATACTCACCAAAACGACGTCGTTTTGGTGAGTTTTATTCTAAGCCGTTCGATCAACTACTTTAGGAGATCACTCCAGAGAATTCACTCTAGAGGATCCGCTCGCTTCCAACTTATGTTTTGTCTTTTTCATTTTATTTTTTTATTTTTTTATACATTGCCACCTCAGTAAAATTACTTTTACTTTTAGTTCAGCTCTACTAAAGCTGTCTCTCATATCTGTTTGATATATATAACATGCACATGCATAGTAATTTGTTTTATAGCATAAAATAGTTTATAGTGATTGTCTTATATGCAATGTTCAAAGTGCGTGGGTGAGGCCACTTGACTGTAACACGGATCCAATTATTTGAGTTTTGACTTGTGTTAATTTTTTTGGGTAAAATTAGATTTCAATCCTTTGTTATATAATCATGTCAAATTTTAGTTCTCATTAAAAAAAAAAAAAAAAAAAAAAAACTCGTTTTATTCATGACAGGGATCAACCCCGATCACATTTCTACACCAAAACACAAACAAAACAAAAACAAAAAACAATTTTACACACACACAAAAAAAAAAAAAACAAAACAAAACAAAAAAAACCCACACATCTCCAACCACAACCCACAGCCACCACAAAAACCGGCCTTACTTTTCACCTCTTCCGTTGTTCTCTTCTTCTTACTTTTATCTTGGGTGTCCCGTGACAGCCCGGTCTCAGTACTTCCTAATCCACCGAGCACGTTCACTCCCCCCTGCTCCTCCACTGCAGCATATGGCGGACCTCCAAATCGAAACATCACGGTGGCCTTCCGCTTCAGCTCCTTGTTTTCCGCCTTTAGCACACACATTTCTGCTCGCGCATCCTTATACATGCGCTGGAGCAGAGCCAGTTGGGAGTTTAACTGCTGCACCTCATTTGTCCTACTCTGAAGCCGGTGCGACAAGTTTGTGACTGCAGTCATGGTCTCCACACATGACTTCAATGTATACTGATTGGCCTCAATATCCGATTGCGCTGCCATTATTTGCTCCACAAACCGCATAGGAAAGGTCAACGGAGCAAAACCAGGAGCGCTTGGTTGAGGTTCAAGGGCCACCGCACCGGTTATCTCTCTTGTGGACTCGTTGAGGTCGGGAAAGAGGGTGAGCAGACCACAGGAAGAAGAGGCCATGTTCTGGGTAGCTGAACGGGAAGAAGAGGCCATGTTTTGGGTTGCAAAGTGTTTCAGAGAAGCAGTGATTTCAAACTGGTAATGTTAGAAAGGGTTGGTTGCAGAGTGTTTCAGAATGCAAATGTTCAGATGTTTCAAACTCGTTTGGTTTGCACAGCCTCCGCATCGGTTTATAAAGACAATGACGCAGAGGACAATACGCGCTCTGTTGATCACGTGCATCGTCGCGTGTCTGGCACGACTTTTGATGGCTCACCGCTCGATGATTTCTGTCGGGCACGGCTTTTGATAAAGTGGGCGCGCTTTTTGAGGGCGCCCCTTTTGAGGGCTCGATATATATATCCATGTCTATATATTTGGGCAGCCTATATACACAATCATACAGTGTCTTCTACAACGGTCCGGCATGACCCCATAAACTGTCCCGACATTGATTCCGGTTAGCTTCTACATCGGTCCGGCATGACCCCATAAACTGTCCCGACATTGATTCCGGTTAGCTTCTACAACGGTTCGGCATGACCCCATAAACTGTTCCGACATTAATTCCGGTTAGCTCCTACAACGGTCTGACACAACCATACAGTGTCTTCACCAACGGTCTGACACGACCATACAGTGTCTACTATCCTCTTTTATTTTATTTGTCATTTTATTTTCTTATTTTGTTACTCTTTCCAAACTCAAGTTGATTTGTGTCTATCCTCCTTGAGTTTGAGGGGGACTGTTAAAACTACTCCACTCCACCTACTCCATCTACTCCACTACACCTACTCTCCACCCACATCTCCTATATAAAGGAGACCAACCATGTACATAATATACAACAATCATCACATACAATTTATTCTCTCTCTATTTCTCTTTATACATTAAATTTAACATCCTCCTCCCTCCTCCCTCCTTCCTTCCTCTCCCTCTTCCTCTCCTTCCTCCCTCTTCTCTGCGTTTTTTTTTTTTTTGAAAATTTTCCCCCAAAACGACGTCGTTTTGGGGGCGACAGGGGAAGGCGACGGGTGATCCGGATTCCTTACACCCACCTCCTTGCAGACTTCTTTCTTTTCATTCTGACCCGCATCATCATGGTTTGCCAACACATCGTCTGTGCATGCCACATCATCCTCTTCTTCCTCCCTTCCTCAGTGATTCTTCGAGCTTTGATCTCCATTGATAATGCCATTACCAAATTTAATGGTTCTTTGGTTTCTTTAACAAAAGTCCTAAATTTTATGATTAAGTTTAACATCGTCACACACCCAAACTGGGTATAAACATCCTCTAAATTCCAAATTAATAACACAATTAATAACCTCCAACTGTGTTGTAAGGATTCGCATTTCACCCCATTTTAAAGATGCCAGATCAGATATGTTCTCATCTGTTTCCACCACTTCACCCCAGTCTCACCAATCTTTAAAAAATTTTGAGTGTTCCAAAAATTGGGAGGGACTCCAAAACAGGTAAGCCAAACGTATCTTTCGAGCTCAATCATCATCCTTTTTTTCCATTCCATAACCGATTCACACCATTCATGGATACACCCATGAATATCCTTCATGATGTTCCTCATTTCTTCTGGTGAGGGGAATGTTAAGTACACTATTCTCCCACCCCCATCCTTCAACTGCACATCTTTCAATCCTTTGATTAGCAGCTCTTCCTTCAGTTCACGATTGTAGTACTTCGGCCAAAGTTTTGCCACCATACTCGTGTACAGCCATACATTCCCATACTCTTCAGCTTTCAGACCTATTGCCTTTTCCTTTGGTTCATTTCCTCATTTGAGTGCTTCTGCATACAACACTCTCCTTATTTTGCTTGCAACAGTTGTTATCCTTCTACTCACTTTCCTTACATTGCTTGCATCAGTTGTTATTCTTCCACTCACTGCTCTTTGTGGTACTTGAAAACGAGGGTCAACTCTTTATTTGGCTTTATCTTGCTCCTTACCAAACTCAACTTTCTTCACCTTTAGCTGTTTATCATCACACCAAGTACTGTTAGCTTTTTGGATGGCCACCTCAGCTGCTACTGGGCAATCATATCATGCAAATCCAAACCTTGTCCTTGTCATCTTCCTCCTTTTGCTTGGTATAAAGACATCCTTCACTATTCCAAAGTTTGTAAATAGATGGAATAGTTGTTTTTGATGCATTGAGTCTGGTAAATTGTCTATGAACACAGAATGTGTACCTCGTCTTGATCTCAATTCACTATTGCCATGTCTTTTCCTAAACACAGGTCTCCAGCCTCTTTGCTCTACTCCATTCTAGTCCATTTTCAGCCTCCTTCCTCTTTTTATCTGTCTATTCTTGGTTTCTCTGAATCGCAAAGCCCAAATCAAATCCAAACCCGATACTCTCACGAATTCAAAGTTTCCAGCTTGTGTACAATCAAGATATAGTCTTTTACCCAAGATCGATTGAAACTAACTCTGCTTTTCTCTCTAGAATAGTAATAAAGCCAAAATAGAGAGCTACTTTACCAATCGAAGTGATATCAACTGTTTAACACAAACACTCACCACCATCAATAGTAGTGGATCAATATTTTCTAACAATAGGAATTGATTTCCAAATTGTTTTGCAATAAAATTTCTATTTATAAGGATAAAAAAAACAATTTCTAAAACTTTATATATGGTAGTGTATATGTGTCCTGGTAAATTATGTAAATAGTCTCTATAATTTATACGATGTGTCAATTTGGTTCATATTATTTTAATTTGTTTGATTTTTTCTCTTAATTTAATAGATTGTGTCATATTGGTCCAATAAATAAAGGTCGTTAGGTTTGATGGATGGAAACTCAAATAATTTGTCAATTTGATCCTTGTAATGTACACGATATGTCAATTTGGTCCCTATTAAAATCAAGCAAATTAAAATAATATGGACTAAATTGACACATCGTGTAAACTACAAGGACCAAATTGACACATCCTTTAAGCATGTGATAACTTTCCGTTCACCAAACCTAACGGTCGTTATTTATTGCACCAGTATGACATTATCGGTTAAATTAAGCGGCAAAATCGAACAAATTAAAATAATATGGATTAAATTGACACATCATGTAAACTACAAAGATTATTTGCATAATTTACCCAAAATTTTAGATTGATCTAAAATTTAGTCACGTGATTTTATCATATTTATCTCTAAAAAAATAAACGGTTATATTTCACAATTACACTTACCATGCATTTTTTTTTTAATATGATAAAATCATATAGTTATTATTATTAAATTCATATGATAAATTTTTTCATAGATAATCAACCTACAATAATTTAAAAAATTAACTTATCAGATTATTAGAATGAGACTTGTTGTGGGCTCCACAAACAATGGCCAACACAAAAATTACAACTTGTTAATATGTTACAAGCATTACAATTATAAAATATCATTAAATTTGTAAATTGGCAACCCAAAGAAAAAGTCACCTCTTTTTCTGAATTTTTTTTTTATTTTTAGTGGTTTTTTTTTTAAATTATGTCAAAAAATTTTACATTTATGATACGTCTTGTTGAGACGAATTTAAAAAGTATTTTTTTTATTCAAAAATTTCAAAAAAAAAATGAAAAATCCAAATTAAACCAAACAATATTACTTATTTTTTTATTATTTTTGTCTTTTTTGATTTGTTTTTTAAAATTATAAATTTCCGATTCATCTGATTGAGCTTCACCTATAAACATAGTTCTTTAAAAATTAAAAAAAAAACGAACATAAGCAAAAAACAAAACTAAAGACAATAAAAGAGGCGGAGACCGTGGCCTTGAGAAGGGAATGTTTTTATTTTAATTGGTCATAGACCGTAGCCTAAAAGAAATGGTCTTGCCTATAACAAGACATAAATCATTGACCTTGTAATTTAGCCAATTAAACAGCTGATTCATCAGTTATGTTTGAACTCTTAAACCCATCATTTCTTTCTTCTTTTCTACCAAAATGAAATTTATTATATATAGTAGGCTATGAGGATTATAGTTTTTGTGAGTTAAACAATTAAACTTGTTTGATGGGAGTATAAATTTCAATAGTATTACCATGATGATCAAATTTATATATTATATAAGGCCATCTCCAATGGTTCCTCAATTCTTTTATCAAATTTAAATTTGATAAAACAATAACTTTTTTCTTACTCCAAAAGTTTCATCAGATGCGTATCAAATCGAAACTATCAAAAATCTTTCACCAAATGGAAGACGCATGTGAGCTTTTATCAAATCACTATTTATAGACATTGGATTTTTAACACCGGTTGTCCTCTCGGATAACCACCTCTTTGCAAAAATTTATGAAAAAAATACACTAGTCGGTCGACCGGCCGAACATCCGCCCGGTCGACTAGTGTTTTGATGCAAGTTCAAAATCCTCTGTTGGAGCACACTACAAAAAATTAAGGTTTTGGAGACTAAAATTTGGGGACAAAATTTTTTTTTAAGGACCAAATATTTTTGCTGCGAAAAGTATTGATATTATATTTTTAGCAACGAAAATTGAACATTAGTGATGAATTATTATCTTTTTGGAACCAAATTTTTTGTGTCAAAAAATAAATCATTTTGAGACCAAATTATTTTGCCCCTAAAAATCTATTTATTAGTGACATTTTCAAAATTTTGTTGCTAAAAACCTTGTTTTTGACTTTTCGAAACGGTCTTTTAGCGACTATCCTTACGACTATAGAAATTAGTCCCTAAATTTCTTTTGCAACCAAATTTTCACTTTTAGAAACTAAAAAATTTAATTTCTAAAACTCATATATTATAATGGCACATGATATCAAATGGAGTTTTTACTCAAAAAAAAAAAAAAAAATTACATCGTTAGAGATGCTATAAGTTGTTTATTATCTCATCTATTATTATTGTATTAATTTAAAAGATGACAAAAAAAAATTATATTTATTTAATAGCTTTAACAACCATATCACTCATATGTGCATCTCCAAGGGGATAGTTAAACAAGACTTGTTAGGCATTTTAGCCAATGTAAATCTAATTTTGAGCTCCAATGGGCTAGTTATTGGGCTAGCTACTTTACCATCCTATTTTTTTGGTGGCTACAATTGAAGAGCCCTAGAAGCTCTCCAAACAATTATGTATGTATATATTTTAGATTTTTGCATATTTATGTCTTAGATTTGGGATTTTATATATTTTATATATATATGTGTGTGTGTGTGTGTGTGTAGCAATTTTATATGTTCTTTCAATTCTGTTTGATGAATTACGGAATAACTTATTTTGTATTTTGTATTTTTTTTTTCTCCTCATTCTACAAGTTTTGTATGTTTGTAGGGGCAAATTTATTATTATTGCAAATTTATATTAGTTAAATATCAACAATTAGTATTTTTTATTTTAAAAATTAATTAAGTTAGTTTAAAGAGTGAATTACACTAATAGTCTCTATAGTTTGGGGTTTGTGTCACTTTGATCCCAGATTTTTCAATTGTGACACATTTGACCCTAAATTTTGAATCTTGTTCCAAATAAGGACAATTGAAGATATCATTAGATTTTTCAAGGGCAAAATCGTCAATTTGATAAAAAAAATAAACTAATTTGACAAAAATAAATGTCAAACAAATATTTTTGAATTTTTAAAAATTATTTCTACCCACTAAAAATAAAATTATGTAAAATTGATAAATCTTTTAGACATTTATTTATTTTTTTACCAAATTAATTTTTATTATATGTTTGGATGATGATCATGTAAAATTAATTTTTAAAAATTAATCATGTAATTTTTATTAATTTTTATCAATTTTAAATAATTTTATCATTGGTGGATAAAAATAATTTTTTTAAAATTTAAAATATTTTTTTGACATTTATTTTTGTCAAATTAGTTTATATTTTATTAAATTGACGATTTTACCCTTAAAATTAAACAATGGTATCTTCAATTGTCCTTATTTGGAACAAGATTCAAAATTCAGGGTCAAATATATCACAATTGAAAAGTCAGGGACCAAAGTGACACGAGTCCCAAACTATAGGGATTGTTAGTGTAATTTGTCCTAGTTTAAATGATTAGCTAAAATAAAGAGCGTGGTTGGAGAACACAATAGCTAAAATAATTAGGTAAAATAAAGAGTGTACTTTTTTTGTACTTTAGCTAGTGAAAAGTAGAGAGTGTGGTTGGAGCTATTTATTGATACACAAATGTAATTGTCATAACAAACGATATTGACAATTTATTGAATTTTGAATAACATAAGATAATATTTTGATATCACATTTTTATTGGTAATAAGATGAATACTATTAGGTTTTGTAAGTGGCAATTTCATTTGACAAAACTGTTTTTAATTATAATTTTATTCGCTCTTTTGTTTCAGTGAGGTTGTGAGTGTTTAGATGCAAATCCAATCAGAATTGTGCTTATGTAAAGGAGTTTGTGCTGACATTTCGTATCTTGAGCATTCTTTATTTATCACTTCGCTGACTATGTAAAAGGATTGAGCCATCATTTGTGCACTCGAGCAATGAAGTGGATCATCCAGTATCTTTGCCTACAATCTGAACTTCTGGGAAATATATTTAACTGCTCGAGCTGTAGATGTTGCGCTCAAACTATTGATCAATCTATTTGCATCACTTTTTACTCACATTGCTCGAGCGGTAAATTGTGCGCTCGAACAGTCATCGCGGCTCTGTTTAGGATAAAGTACGTTGTTTGCTATTTTTAGGGTTGAACCCGTCAAAATTCTAAGAGAGGAGAGTTACCATGGTTTTCTATATTGGAGGGTGTTTATATATTGGTTTCCTTGATGATTTAAAGTGATCGACGGATTTACGAGCTTTATATTGACATTGTCAAGGAGTTTGTGTTTATTATTTCATTCACAAAAGAGAGAAGTGTTCTTCGATAGATTCCGAAGAACTTGGGCCTGAAGTTTTGGTAGATTGCGAAGTGACTCATCGTCGTGTATTCGACATCGGCGTTGTGGATTCAATGTTGAGCAAAGCAATTCCGATGTAAAGACGGTTGTGGAAAAGGCACATCGGATTTAGTTCAATTTGAGCATGGATTCACTAGATTATTAAAGGTACTCGTTTGTAATTCTTTTTTGTCTTATTAGTGGATTGTTTTTTAGGTTTTGGCCCGTAGTTTTTATCACAATTGAAGGTTCTCTAATCGTAATTTTTTCCACGTTAAATTGTTATGCCATTTTGTTGTTAATTGTTTGATTGAGATTGATATTTATTATTTAAAATTAAAACATAATCATAAATCAATATGTCGAGAGTTTTTAGTGAAAAGGCACATAATCACAATTCCGATGTGAAGACGGTAGTAGAAGAGGCACATCGTATGACGCCCCAAAGTTTAAGGACATCATAATAAGATTTAGATTTTAAAATCAATATTGCCACCAATATTACTAACATCCATTAATTAACAACCCAGAATTTAAAGTTCTTACATCACAACTTAGTCTTAGTACATAAAAGAAATGACACAAATATAAAAAGAAAACTAGAGAAAAACTAGAAATTTTAGAAAATAGTTCATGGAACTTGGCACTCTTCAAGCTAACCAAGGCTGAGTGTTGCCTTGCAAAGCCTCGGTGTTTCCTTCGATTTCTTCAGTACCTGGCATAAAACGCTGGGGCAACGGGAATGCCAATGAGCGACGAGCTCAATAAGATACTATAACCCAAAAATACCCACCCCGATAATAATACTCACAATTTATGAATAATGTGTAGTAACAGAATAACAAGTAACATTTAGTAAGTATAAAAGGAATGTTATCAGTTGAAATAACAACAATAGATAATAATAAATCAAATAAAAATATATATATATAACAGACGGAAACAGTATTTCATCATAAGGAATATGCCCACCTTTCTTTTTAAATTTTTATAAATTTAGTTTATCAGATAAATTTAAGTTACTCCCCGTGGAGCACTATTTCCACTCAACCACCAAGCAATGGCCACGGGCAATTCTGACTCCCCCTTGGTCAAATATTTAAATGTTACTTACTATAACTACCAATGATGCCCACGTACCAGAGTTACATGCCCGAGTCGTGACATCACGGTCTGCCCCAAGGGAACGGTCTATGTTGTGACACCTGCACCACCAACCTTATATCGCCTACACCGATAAGAGCCGAAATACCTTCCCGTGCCATGTTAGGGTTCGCAACTCACTTGCGCAAGATTCTAAATCAGGCTCATCTCATCACTTTTACATTTTAATGTATCATTGGTTAAATTTCGTATTTCTTTACTTGTTGAGATATTCACAAAAATTCAAAATTTAATTACCAATAATGTTATACCAACTCATTAAAATCCCAACATAAAATATTACATATGTCACACAATAATAAACAATTGTACAAAATTTAAATAAACAATTTATTTAAACTATGGTATGAAATAATAATGTAGATACCAAAAAGAAATAAATCATAATCACACACATGCATGAATTTTTAATCTACAAGATTAGATTAACACAATATTAAATTTTAGTCCAAAGAAATAATTGAAGAGATAATTTTTTGATTCCTCCTTAATCTGCCAAAATTTTCAGAATGAATATCTTGCAAATAAAATTATAAATAAATTACTTATACAACTCTAAAATTCTTTTCAATCTACAGAATACTCAATAAACATGTTATGGTCATTTTTCAGAAAGAATTTTCCAAAAATAAATTATAAATAATTCTTAAAAATTCCAAGAATGTTCATGACACTGATTTATCACATTTTCTTAAATTAATTTCATACTTAAATTTATAAATCAATTCCATAATCTAAAATTTTATTATAAAACTAGACTTCTCAAGTTTCATTTTTTGCTTAGAAATTACCAGATTTGGTTTAATATAAATTTTTTAATGATTTTTCAAACACATAGTGAAATCTGCCTATAGTGCCAGATTTGGTTAAAATTTTGAATAAATTCGTACAAAACTCAATAATTGTTGAAAAATTTTTTGGATGAACTAGACATCATTATCAACAACTTGTTAGAAGAAATCATCGTCAAATTTTGAGTATAAAAGTTTCAAAAAAATTCGTACAACTTTCTGGCAGATTTAAAGGGTCAAATAACATCTTCAATAATCTTTTTACTGGCATAAACTACACATGCAAGTCCAAATTCCACAATACTATCATGATTTTCAGACTACCAATATTTGATATACCATCATAAATTTTCATACAATTATAAATAAAATTCTATCTACAAGTTTAGACATTTTATCATATGTATATAATTTGAAAATCTCAAATATGAGAGGGTAATTTGTAAACAAATTGGGCCGAGCTAGGAAGAGTCTTCTTTGGGAGTTGGACCGCGTAATGGGCCGAGATAAGGGCTGGTGTAGCTCGGTCTTAGGCCAAGAAGACATCTCATATTTCGAGTTTGGGCCGAACTATGGACCGAGGTATCGGTAGAAAGAGGACCGAGCTAAACGATAGCTCTGTAGGGCGTCATCTCGAAGTCAAGGCTAGTAGTAGTGCTTAAAGTATCACGGAGCCGAAGTAACTTGGCTGACCGCAATGTTAGCCAAGGTAAAGATGTCAGCCGAAATAACTGGGCCTGGTGGTTAGCCGAGGTATTGGTGAGAAAGGATGTCGGGCTTGGTATAGCTCGACCGGTCTTGGTATAACTCGGCCGGGCGCCATCTACATCATTACATAAGCGTGTGACTGAGGTAACTTAGCTCGGTGTGGTTGCAGCAGCTTGTTAAAAGGAGGTAGCATTAATGGCGAGGGCCGAGCTATGTATAGCTCGGCAGGGTGACATCCGTTAGATCGGCTTTCGATCACATGGTCCGAAGGGCAGGGGACCGAGATAAATCAGTTCGGGCAGGAATGTATAACCGAGATAAAAGGTTCAGCCATCTCACTTGGCTTGCAGTGATGACACTCCTAGTAGGACTCTGCTAAGGAGAGTTAGAGTCCTACTGGGATTGTGTAAACCATCTCATTTGGTTGGTAGTGAGTAGGAGTATGACTCCTAGGAGGACTATGCTAAGGAGAGTATAGTTCTACTAGGATTGTGCAAAACCATCTCACTTGGTTAGTAGTGAGTAGGGTGGGTGATTCCTAGAAGGACTCTCATAGGGAGAGTTGGAATCCTACTAGGATTGTGCCAAGTAAAGTCTATAAAAGCTCATGACCAGACCTTTGTACAGGTATCCCAATTCTTACTCTAGAATACACAGAGCTTATTGTCTATTGTCTAGTTGCTAACTTAGGTATCGGAGGGGTTTCCGGCACACACCCGCCGGCTAGCTCACATTTGTGCTTTCAGGTAGCAAAGCAACGTTGTTTGGAGGAGTGCAAACTTGATCAACAGGATCATACGAGAAGATTTATTTCTTTCCCGTACAAAATATAAAAAAAAAAATGAGAGGATTGAGAGGGTTTTCTTACTTAGTTGTAGGATTGAAATGGAATAATGAAATGGTAGGAAAATATGCAACCTTAACCTCCTCCTCTTCTTCCACAAGAATTCCCTCTATTTTTTTATTTTTTATTTTTTCGATTAGTCTTTGAAAACACGAACACAATGTGTATAAACACTGTGCATGGTATGAATATATAAAAGCCACTTCTCTGAGGCTCTCTTTCTCTCACACATTCTTTTCATTATTATATCTATTCACTTTCTCTAAATTCTAAGAAGGATGACTTTCTCTAAATTCTAAAAAGGATGATGGGTTATGGTTCCTATACCACCATGCAAACAAGCAGGTGGCATTCTACTGCCATGAAAATTTCTTTTCTTTTTTTCTTTTTTTTTTTGGGTGTGTGTTTGTATTTGTATGGGTTTCTTAAAATTAAGGTTTTTAACTAAGTTATTTATCAAAGATAATTACTATGTTGAATCCTTATTAAAACAATTTATAAACAACAAATATTGAACACTCACAAAATTATTATTCTTAATAATATCTTTGTTAGTAATTGAATTGGGTTAATTTAAAACTAACTTTTACATTAATATATATTTCAAATAAACTCTGGATAAAATTAATTAATTAATTAATTTTTTATTATTATTATTTTGAATAATTAATTGCGGGTTTTCACACATCATGTTTGGTTTAATTCAGGCGTGGATTCATTAGGTAATTAAGGATGCTCATGCATAATTATTTTTTGTTTTATTAGTGTATTATTTTTATGGCTTTGGCCCGTGATTTTTTATCACAATTGGAGGTGCTCCAATTTTTATTTCTTCCAAGTTTAACCGATGTGCCGATTTGTTGTTAGTTGTTTAATTAGGATCAATATTTATTGTTTAAAATTAAAACATAATCACAAATTAATATCTCGAGAGTTTTTAGATTTTTCAAATACAAGTTGGAGACTGAGTTACGGGGAGCCATAGCTTAGTAATTCACTGTCCAAATATTGAAACACCACATAAAATATAGGAAAAACTACAAGGGCAATTTTTAAGTATGCAAGTACATATTATATATATTTGCGTAAGTTCTCATAAATACACGTAAGTAACCTTAGAAACTTGCGTAAGTTTTCACAACAATACGTAATAACACCCATAAAAATTTGAGAAATCACAACTTATGTATATTTATGAGAACTTACATAATTTTGTGAAGTAACTTATATATATTTGTAAGAATTTTTGCAAGTACAGATGGTAAGCACCTTGCACACCCAAACACTTCCCAAAATAGTGTAATCTTTTTTAAATTAATTATAGATTAATGATAAATTTTATAAATATTAATAATTATAAGAGAGACTTATGTGTAGATCCTAATAAGTGGACTTATTGTCCAATAGTTCCTATGAACTTTGTCATAAAAAATGTCAATAATAATAAATTTTAGCAACAATTTAATTAATCGTCACAAAAAAAAGGTCACTAATTTTCAACTTTCAACGACATCTTGAAAAATTTGTCATAGAAAAACGTTACTAATTAAGTTTTAGTAACAATTTATAAAAATCGTGATAAAAAAATGTCACTAATTGTCAATTTTTGGCAACATATGCAAAAAATAGTCACAAAAAATTATTTTTAGCGACGGTTTTACTAGCATTTATTTTCAATAGGACTTGATGAAAAATAAGTATAACTATTAAGACCTATTGCTAGTTTACCTTAATTATAATATTATATACTTCATGTATGTGGAAAAAAAAATTCTGAAAAATCCTCTAGAATGTAAATTCCCCTAAAATATATGATTTGTGAGCTTCTTGCAGGGGTACAGAAAACACAATCCAATCCACATAGCAGACCAAAGATGAGCTTTATTCAAAACAGATTATTATTCTCCTGATCTATATTTAAAACCAAGCCGACTTGCCTTGTATTTGTAGAGGGTCAGAAATTAAGGTCCAAATTAAAGTATGGGCCTAAGTGCTAAGGCCGCCCCTTTTAGGCGACCAAGAATGGCTAAAGGAGCATGGGCTAAAGCCCAAGGAAAGTAGGCCAACAGTGGACTGAAGCAAGTCCAACCCGCCAAAAATCCGAACAGACTCAACGAAGGAAAGTGTCTAAGTGAAGTTGTAGAGGCAACACTTGCAGTAGTCAAGTTGCCGAGGCACTTTGCCTCAGCGCCGCCATTTCTAATATTGTCGGTTCCGCTGGCACCTGAAGTTGCTGAGGGAAAAAAAAAACTGAAGCCACTAAGTTGCAGAGGCAACACTCGCAGCAGTCAAGTTGCTATAAGGCACTTTGCCTCAGCACCACCATTTCAAATATTGTCGGTTCCGCCGCCACCTGAAGTTGCTGAGAAAAAGAGAAAATCGAAGCAACTAAGTTGCTGAGGCAACACTTGCAGCAACCAAGTTGCAGAGATATTTTGTCGGTGCTGCCATCTCTAATATTGTTAGGATTACCATCTGAAGTTGCCTCGAGAAATGACTGTCGCAACAACTACAACTGCAGTAACTAACTTGTGAAGGAAATACCCCGCCAAGGTGATAGCAGCCTTTGGGAGAAGTTTTCCCTCCACAAATAGACGCCAATGCTTGGCACTAATAGGAGGCTTCATGACATTATTAGCCTAGGGCTGATAGTAAGTCCCAAATTTTACTGGTTGGAGTTGATAGCAGGCTCAGAGATACCAGTATACCGTAGTGATCCCGCAAAGATGGGAGCAGGGTAACCCAAGTGTAAGCAACTCCCTTTCTATCACCCATGTTATGAACCTGCCTTAGTTGCATTGGCAGGACTAAAGAAGTCCCCTTGGGCTTGGTATTAATGCACAGCATAGCTGATAGCCGGCTTGGTTGTGGCCTTCACCCTAAGAAGCTGGGGAGTTTGTGGTTAGGTGGCTAAAGGTGGAGGTTTTACTAAGGTGAACACGAACATTGCCGATAGCAGGCTATGAAGTCCTGAGAATGTGTATACTGGCTAAATAGAATCGAGAAGGCAAGTGCAGCGGCGAACACTCCCGCCACAACTACACTTGTTGAGGCTCAGAAGGTAGTTGCAGCGCCAAACACTCTCGCCATAACTACACTTGCTGAGGCTCAAAAAAGTAGTTGTGGAGACAAACAGATAGTACACAGTACATGCAGAGGGACACATGGCACCTTCATCCTGGTGGCTCAAGGAAGAATATTCTATGGACACCTGTTTTCTGTCTATTTGGCCACTTGGTGTCCTCTTGGTACCAAGGAAAAGCCTATAAATAGGACCCAACTTCTCAAGGTCCAAAAGGAGGATTATTGGGGATTTGAGAGAGATGCTGCCCATTTGTGCATTGCCAACCATTTCTTCTTGAGCCACTTGTTTCACCCTCACCTAGCTACTCATTCTCCATCCATTCCACCATTATTGGACCATTAGCATAGTTTTTCCTTTTCAAGCATTAAGCACACCGAACCTTTCCTTACATTTCTGGCGACTCCGCTAGGGAGGCTGCTTTGTTGATGGTTCACACCCCCAGTGGCTTACATACATCACGGGAAAAGATGACAGAGGATGAAATTCAGCAACAAGGTTCTTCTAATGGCATAGCAACACATGCTGAGGACCATGACCACGGTGTTGTGGTCGAGGCAATTTAGTTACTTCAGGACACGCAGAGGGAGATTTTGACTACTTTACAAACACTCACCGAAGCAATTATGGTCATGGCGTCCAGACCAGCTCTAACACAGGCACCTCCGCCTATAGTAGTCCTAAACCCAATGCCTAACATGTTCCCTGAGAATCAGGCTCCGATCCAAGTGCCTTCGGGAGTACCTTAGACGAATGGTACGGCTGGTGGTTCAGCTACCCAAGAGCAGACTGGTCTGTTCCAGCCCACTCACTTCGTTACTCTAGCTGACATATAAGCTATGCTCGAGCAAGAGCGTAGTAAGAAACAACAACCATCTCTTCCCGATTTGGATGTGAAACCCTCATACTCTCAAGAGATATTGGTCATGTCTAGGGGTGTGCGCGGTGCGGGTCGGTGCGGTTTGAGAGAAAAATAGAAACCGTATGGCGGGTGGCGGATTGATAAAAGTGTCACTAGAATTTGCCATTTTCCTTATCTATACTGGCTAAATAGAATCAAGAAGGCAAATGCAGCGGCGAACACTCCCGCCACAACTACACTTGCTGAGGCTCAGAAGGTAGTTGCAGCACCAAACACTCTCGCCATAACTACACTTGCTGAGGCTCAAAAAAGTAGTTGTGGAGACAAACAGATAGTACACAATACATGCAGAGGGACACATGGCACCTTCATCCTGGTGGCTCAAGGAAGAATATTCTATGGACACCTGTTTTCTGTCTATTTGGCCACTTGGTGTCCTCTTGGTACCAAGGAAAAGCCTATAAATAGGACCCAACTTCTCAAGGTCCAAAAGGAGGATTATTGGGGATTTGAGAGAGATGCTGCCCATTTGTGCATTGCCAACCATTTCTTCTTGAGCCACTTGTTTCACCCTCACCTAGCTATACTCATTCTCCATCCATTCCACCATTATTGGACCATTAGCATAGTTTTTCCTTTTCAAGCATTAAGCACACTGAACCTTTCCTTACATTTCTAGCGACTCTGTTGGGGAGGCTGCTTTGTTGATGGTTCACACCCCTAGTGGCTTACATATATCACGAGAAAAGATGGCAGAGGATGAAATTCAGCAACAAGGTTCTTCTAATGGCATAGCAACACATGCTGAGGACCATGACCACGGTGTTGTGGTCGAGGCAATTCAGTTACTTCAGGACACGCAGAGGGAGATTTTGACTACTTTACAAACACTCACCGAAGCAATTGTGGTCATGGCGTCCAGACCAGCTCTAACACAGGCACCTCCGCCTGTAGTAGTCCTAAACCCAATGCCTAACATATTCCCTGAAAATCAGGCTCCGATCCAAGTGCCTTCAGGAGTACCTTAGACGAATGGTACGGCTGGTGGTTCAGCTACCCAGGAGCAGACTGGTCTGTTCCAGCCCACTCACTTCGTTACTCTAGCTGGCATATAAGCTATGCTCGAGCAAGAGCGTAGCAAGAAACAACAACCATCTCTTCCCGATTTGGATGTGAAACCCTCATACTCTCAAGAGATATTGGTCATGCCATATCCAGCTGGGTATACAGTGCCTATGTTTGTAAAGTTTGATGGGAAGCAAGGTAATGCCAGAGAACATGTGGTGAGGTTCATTGAAACACTTGGTGTCCATGGTAGCGACCACCCTTTGCGCCTTCGGGAGTTCTCCAAATCACTCACCAAAAGGGCTTACAACTGGTATATGAACTTGGCCCTAACTCGATCAAGAGTTGGGAAGAAATGGTGAACAAGTTTCATACGAAGTCCTTCCAAGTCCAAGAGAAAGTCACAACCCTCACACTTGGGCGAGACGTCCAAAAGGAATGTGAAGATATACTAGACTATGTCAAGCAGTTCCAGGATAAGGCCATTGATTGTCATGAACCAATGGATGAAGCCCACTTAGTCAGCATATGTGTGGAGGGTGTTATACGCGACTACAAAATCTTCTTTGTGAACCATAATCTGCCTACCTTTTTAGCCTTGGTTAAGGCAGCGAGGAACCACAGTACCACGGGTCCTTTGCATAGATCTCACGATAGTCACCGCTATTCCCGCAATAGCAGAGTTGCTGCAATAACCTCCACAGGAAAGAACTGCTCGCAAGAAGAGGTGTCGTCCTCCCGGAAGAGAAAAAGTTATGAGGACAGAAATCCATATTCATGCAGCCTTGAGAATGTTAAAGCCTTGGTCAAGGAATGGGTAGCCGATGGAGAACCTACTTTACCTCCGGTTGATGTTCCGCCAACCAAAAAAGACAAAGAAAGCCCAGATTACTGTGTCTATCACAGAGCCACTAGACACCCTACTAGGGACTATTAGACTTTGAAAAGTATCTTTAAGAAGAAAGTTACTGCAAATGAGCTAAAGTTCAAAGATACCGGTAAACATGATGTAAGAAAAGACCTCTATCCTAACCATAAAGAGAAATGGAAGAATGTACATATGATTGGGTATCTTGGGTCTGTGCGCGATCAAGTGCACATGGCGTCCTACTATGATGAGTTAGACAAAATTGCAACAGGCCATCTCCTTGAGACAGTACCCGCAGAGGCAAAACTCGTAGAGGATATTCATGTTTAGGCCTTACAAAATTCTATTAAGTTTCACACCTTCTTTGACCAATTAAGGCTGAACCAAGCCGCCAGGTTGGAAGCAACAAAGGCCCTCATCAACATCTCTGAAGTGCATCATACTGAAGTTGTTGAGACTAAGGATGTGCCTCGGCATATCCACAAAGACTATGGGGCCATCACTTTTTCAGAAGCAAACAGAGCATGCCCATTCCCCCATAACCATTCTCTTTTTGTCACAGCTTACATCCATGATGTAGAATTCAAGCATGCTTTCCTTGATGGCAGAGCATCCATAAACATCATCACTACCAATACCTTTGTGAAAACTGGTATCCTAGAGTCTAGGATGGTCTGCCAACCCATTACTATGACGGGCTTTGGTGGTGAGAAAAAAGTTATTAAGGGCCATGTTGTAGTCGACTTAGCAGTTGGCGAGATCCGCTCCGCAACTAAGTTTCATGTGATTGAAGCAGACACAAAATTACCACATGATACTTGGCAGAGCTTGGATGCACCGATATAGGGCTATCCCGCTGAGTTATCACCAATGTGTGAAGGCAAAATTGGGAAAGCGAACAGTGACCATAAATGCGTCTGAAAAACCATTTGGAGTAGTGGAGGCACACTATTATGATGCAGTCTTCTTTACTAAATTGTCAGCAGATGAAACCCCAGGGGTAAAGTTACCAAAGTGGAAAGACATTCGAGATGCAGAGGCTGCTCCAGAAAGTAGTGGGCAAAAGAAGAGCAGCAAGTCCACAAGTCCCTCACCAAAGATTTTTATGGTGCATGAGGGTGGCAAGACATTTTACTACCTATAACGATCTTAGGGGCCAAACTTCATACCCTGGGAGGATGAACAAACAAGTGTGATGGCGATGAGTCCCAAGAAGGTTTGGTGGAGACTCCTGAACCCGCCCCTAAGTACATGTAAGGCAAGCCCAAACCACAGCAATAAGTACTTGTTAAGGTAAACCTCAACAACTTACCGGGATAGAGCAAGCCTGTGTTTATCAGCGATACAATGGCTCCAATAGCTAAGGCAGAATTGATAACACTACTGAAGTAGTACAGTGACGTCTTCGCTTGGACATACGAAGAGATACCTGGCCTTGACCCATCTCTTGTCACCCATTACCTTAACACTTTTCCCAACTCTAAGCCAATAAAGCAGCATGCCCGAAAGTACCACCTCGATCTTGAGGCAAAGATTAAAGAAGAGGTAGAAAAGTTGCAGAGGCCTAAGTTCATTGAGCCTATATAGTGCCCAACTTAGCTAGCAAATATCGTGCCTGTAAAGAAGAAGAACGGCCAGATCAGGGTCTACGTAGACTTTCGCGACCTGAACAAGGCATGCCTGAAAGATGAGTTTCCATTGAAACATGTTGACACACTTGTCGATTCTATTGTGGGCCATCAGATGTTCTCCTTTATGGAAGGGTTTAGTGGTTGTAACCAAATAAAAATGGCACCAGAAGATGTAAAAAAGACATCTTTTAGAACGCCCTTGGGAAATTTTTTTCTATACAATGATGCCCTTCTGTTTGAAAAATACGGGGGCAACCTATCAACGAGCTATAATTGCAGTATTTCATGATATCTTACATCACGAAGTAGAAGTGTATGTAAATGATCTGGGAGTAAAGTCTACCAAAGCAAACCAATACCTCCGCGACTTGGAAAAAGTTTTTCAACATTACCAAAAATTCTATTTAAAGATGAACCCTCTCAAGTGTGCCTTCAGAGTTACCGCAGGAAAGTTCCTTGGCTTCGTGGTACACCAACGAGGGATTGAGGTAGATGGAGATAAGATCAAGTCAATCTTGGAGATACCACCACCACACTCTCAAAAAGCATTGAAAAAGTTCCTAGGCAAAGTGTTATATCTCAGGAGGTTCATTCCAGCCCTTGCTGAGATAACCTTTTCCTTTGGGACACTGCTAAAAGGGAATCACAATTTTGAATGGTTACAAGAACACCAACAGGCATTTGATATGCTGAAGAAAGCACTTACCTCACCACTCATAATGATTGCCCCACAACCTGAAAAGCCTTTGCTACTATACCTTACCTCTACACCCCAGTCTATCGGAGCTTTACTTGTCCAAGACATAAATGACGTTGAGAAGCCAGTCTATTATATCAGCTACAAAATCAATTGTGCTGAATCACAGCATACCCCAATCGAGAGGCATTGTTTGGCCTTAATCTTCACAGCGCAGAAGTTGCGCCATTATTTTTTGGCACACCTGATCCAAGTTGTGACCAGGAGTGATCCAGTCCACTACTTACTGAGTAAGCCCGCTCTAACTGGCAGAATGGCCAGATGGCTTTTGGCTCTAGCAAAATATGACATCACTTGCATTACGCCTAAGGCTATTAAGAGCCAAGCACTTGCAGACTTTCTAGCATAGTTCCCATCTAGTGAACATGAACCTGTAGAGGTATCCATACCTGGTAAAGTCCATGTCTCAGTAACTGCAGTTAAAACTTATTGGGATTTAAAATTTGATAGAGCCTCTGGGGCTGGGAAAGGTGGAGCTGGCATAACACTAACTAGTCAAGAGGGAGAGAAGTTCCATTTGTCATATAAGCTTGACTTTGAATGTTCAAACAACGAGGCTGAATATGAGGCGCTAATACTGGGTATGATTGATGTCCAAAATAAAGGCCTCCGCAAGTTGAAAATCTGGGATGACTCCAAGTTAGTTATCAAGCAAACACTGGGTGATTTCCCCTTGAAGGAACCTCTTTTGGTCCCATATCACACCATAGTTCAGAAGTTGCTCACTCAGTTTGATGATATCCAAATCTAGCACACTCCCTGAACACACAACCGTTTCCTCGATGCCTTGGCTACACTGGGGGCAAAGGTGGACATACCAAATGATAGTATAGCCATCGTCATCTAGAAAAGAATAACACCAGCAGTGTTAGCCGAAGGACATACAGAGCAAGATGTTGAGGGATGGAAAACAGATATAATCCAATAGCTAAAAACAAGCCAAGGAACAACCAAACCAGTTAAACTTGCATAATTCCTGCTCCTCAAAAGAGAGTTGTATTTTCATAGTCCCAACAACCTGTTAGCAAGGTGCGTCGGTAGACAAGAAGTAACTTGCAAACTTAAGTAGATCCATGCTAAGTCCTGCGGAGATGGAGATATCAGTCTATACTAACGGATGCAGAGGCAAAGGTATTATTAGCCAGAAATGGAAAAAGAAAGCATTGAGTTGCAGAGGCAATATGCAAAATGTCAATCCCATCCTAGAGATGAGGAAGCCCATTTCTTAAGCAGTGAAAAATAGAGACAGCCATATATTGACTATCTTGCAAATGGCACACTGCTTGAAAACAAAGCCGATGCAATCAGAGTTAAGAGGCGGGCCCTCCGCTTCTTCCTTGACCAAGGCAAACTGTATCGAAGAAGCTTTGAAGGGGCACCTTTGGTGTGTTTATCAAAAGATGAGGCAAACGAAGTGTTGAGGGAAGCCCACAAGATAGAGCATCAAGGAGGGCAGTGACTATATAGACACCTTATCCACCTCGGCTGCTGTTGGTCGACAATGGAAAAAGATGTTAAAAACTTTGTAAGAAGATGTCAGTCCTGTCAGAAGTTTGGGAACTTGATACATGCACCAGCGATTGAGCTGCACAACATCAAGACCTCTTACCCGTTTCATACTTTGGCATTTAACTTGGTAAGTCCTATAGCGCAGCAATGCAAAGGCCACAGATGGATGCTTACTGCGACTGAAGTTAGCACCAAGTAGGTAAAGGCTATACCAATGAGGAAAGCAGACGGAGTAGGAGTGGCCAATTTCATCAAGGAAAACATCATTTGTAGGTTTGGTATACCCACAGTGATGTTGTCTGATAATGGAACTCCATTCATAAATCGCCATGTAAGAAGGTTACTGGACACCTACCAAATCAAGCACCACAAGCCTACTCCATACTATCCTCAAGGGAATGGACAAACTGAGGTTACCAACAAAACCCTCATCCAAATACTAAGCAAAATAATGGATGAAGCAGGGGACACATGGTCTAAACAACTCCCCGTAGCACTCTGGGCATAAAGAACTTCAAGAAGGAAGTCGACCCAGGCAACCCCGTTTTCCCTAGTGTACAGGTCTGAAGCTGTGTTACCAGTTAACTTGGTAGTACCCTCTGCAAGAATGACTATGTCGGCACACTTAGTTCTAGACAGTAGAAGGAACGACATAGAGGCAGCTGAAGAAAGAAGAGATTAGGCCTCGCGAGTGATGGAAAAGTATCATCAGTCCATAGTCCGCGCCTACAATCAGTCTGTTCAACGCAAGGAGTTTAAAGAGGGGAACTTGGTATGGAAGATGGTGAATGCGATCATGCGAGGGCAACCAATCCCCAAGTTCTCGCCAAAGTGGAAAGGCCCTTACCAAGTTGCTGAGGCAAGCAACAGTGGGTATTACAAGTTAAAAAGAGTAGATGACGGGTTTAGAATTGGCCCTATCAATGCTAAGTATATAAAGGAATTTTTTCCTTAATTTTTTCCTTTTGTTAAGAAAAGAGTTGTAAGTTTCTCTTGTTAATATTTCCAAAGAAAAGTGTAAAAAAAGTGTCATACACTTAGTAAACTTGTTGCTCTTGTAAACACTTAGTCACAGTAAAATTCTATTCATGGCAAAAGTACTAATTGTCTTGAGAAGTCATGTAAAGACAATGAAAAGAAGGCAATGATGTGAAATTCAACTACTCAATATCTTTACTTCTAATAGAAATTAAGATTTCCCAATGCATGATTACAATGTTCAAAGGAAAAAAGAAAAAGATAGCAAAAGTGCCAAAAAAAAAAAACCATAACAAGGTCACAATACATCAAATTAAACCCTTCATCAGGGAGTCCATCAAAGTCACATCCCGAGGCAACTGAGCAACAAAAGCGGAGTCTTTCTCCTTGAACCGAGCCAGGTTCTAACGGTGCTGCTCCAAAACACCCTCACAATCTCTAATGGTCTCTTCCAAGGAGGCAATAATAGCCACATTATCCGCGTGCTCGAGAAAACCATTAACTGCTTGGAGCCTAGCCCTCATCCATGATAAGTCCAAACCATTCCTCTAAAAGCCACGAAGATTTGCCTCAGCACTCTCTACAAATGTCACGATCCAAACCAGCCCCTAGAAGTTTAGTCCATGACCGGCATGTACTTAGGTCTCAAAACAAAATTTCACAAATATTTATTCAAATACGAGGCCTTAAGTGCAAGCACATACCAAAATAATGATAATGCCCATTGAGCTTGTGCATACATGAAGACTTAAAATAAGTTAAGCATTTAAATACACTTTTCATATTTACATATATAATCACAGAACTTATACAGATCTCACACACTATATAAAAGACTTCAAATAAAACTAGGCCTGACGAAGTAAAACTACGCCCCTTTCATTGAGGCACCTCCTGGGTGGCTTGGCAGCTAGGCGAACTTCGGTACAACTCTAATATTGATCCTTCGATGGCTCACCTACATATATATAAAGTAAAATGGGTGAGCTAACGCCTAGTAAATGATAATAAAATAAACAGGTTAATGGATGATGTCCTTAACATTAGGAAAACATATGTCACAGTTCTGAAACATTTATCATATCAAAATCCATGCTTTTCAAATGGAATGCCTATTTGAAGCCATTATAAACCATTTTACGTGGTGCGTGGTACACCCACTTATGCCAAGGGTCAGAGTCACATTTCCAAATAGGACATCTATTCATTCATATAAAATAGCACTTCGTAAACATGAGTCATATAGAGATGTAAAAGCATTCGTATTTATATCATATTTTCTTAATGACCTTAGGTCCAAATATATCATGTCGTATCACTGTATCTTATCATAGAGTAGATGGAACATCGACATGTCTCCACCTCTCATATCGTATCACTGTATCTTATCATGGAGTAGATGGAACATCGGCATGTCTCCACCTCTCATATCGTATCACTGTATCTTATCATGGAGTAGATGGAACATCGACATGTCCCCACCTCTCCTTGGGCCCAATTCATGTATGTATGGACTCAAGAGGTGACTCGTACAGATTCTAGATGTGCCTCCCATTATAACACTTAGTTCCGTACAGTACTTTGTTCCATACCAACAATTAATAGGTCTTAAAGACCAAACAATTCATATCATGTCATAATATAAACGGAACGGCCTTGGACCCACTGTATCACATTACCAACAATTCACATTTCATATCCATATTTCATATCACAATTCTTGTAACTCATTCATTCGCAGAAAACATAATTCCAAAACATCACAACATTTATGTATTGAAATAAATATAAATGAACATATCTTTACAATATTATTACTCACATTGGTGGGCTTCTGGTAGCAGTTGGGAGATGTCCTTGATTTGATCTACAAACACAATTACATAGCACAACATATCAAACCTAGAATTACTCTCGTGATCAAAGTTACTTCTCTTAATCTTTGATTAATCAGATAAACTGAACCCTTACTTTGCCTTAACCAATGATTTATGTTGGTTCTAAACTCATTAGTCCTTAATGGGTCATAATTCATATCAAAGAAAATAGGAAGAAATAGAAGGAAATTGGGTTAGGAGAAGAAATAGCATGAAACGAGTAGACGGAAAGTGAACAACCTTCACTAATTTGGGAATATCTATTTATTTACTTAGAATTTGGATGTGAGACTACTACCATTGGAAACTATACTTCTGGGGCTTGAATTTAGGCTCAAGAATCACTTAAAACGGAGTCCAGATGAAGAAGATATGCCTATCCAAAGTTGAGCTGAAACAGGGGTGCCCCGCACCTGTGGGAAACAGGGCCACACATGGGAGAATTGGACCGCACGTGCGGGACAACGTGCTTTTATTTCAGAATCAATTTTGGTGCTAGAAATGGACTGCCGCACGTGCGGAAAGCCCCACCGCACGTGCGGCATTGGGTGAGAAAATCTGTCCGAGCAAGATCTGTTAGTTTTAAGCTGAATTTCTCCATTTTCCACTTAAGGTTCAACTCTAATCACTTAAAAACATGATAACCCAACAATATTCAAGTGAAATCTCATCTCAAACACATCAATTTTTGCCTCAAGTTCAAAATCAATGTTTCATCTTTCATAATCTTAAGAGCACCAAACCAAAACCCACAAAATACACTTGATCCTTGCATAAATCTTGTTATATGGACAAACTAGAGTTCATTTCATATGTTATTCACAAGATTGAACTCCAATCATAAACAAAATCAAAGAGCCCAAGTTCTAATTTCTTAAAGTTAGCTCAATTAAATACATAACACAAAACCCTAACCCAAATGGATTTCAAATCTTCTAATCTCTTTATGATTTCATGAAATTGATGAATTAATCATAAGGATTCAAGATAGATTTCCATACCTGAGTTTAAATCCTTGTTTTTCCCTTAAATCTCTTCAAGTCCTTCTTTAATTTTATCTTCAAATTCCATGGATGTTAAGCTCTCTCTCTCTCTCTCTCGGTTCTTCACAAGAACCCTCTCCCTCTCAAAATATCTTTCTCTCCTGTCTTCTTTTTGTTGAGCCAAGCAAGGCTCATATACATATAAAATATAACATTTGATGAAAACCAATTTAATTCATTCTGAATCAGATTTTTACTAAACTTCATATTAAATCCTAAAAATCATACTGATTAGAATTATGTACTCCGTTCTGGTTTCTGAAGCCTCTAAGGCCTTCAATTTGCAATGCAAAGTTACAATTAAACCACCCAAACACACCTTAACGAATCAGACGAAATAAATTTTCAATTAACCTTTCCAAATGGCTCTAAAAATTCCTATTAGCATAACCATGTACTCAATTTCGGTTTTTGAACCCATGAAAGTCCACAATTTCAGTTTCAAAGTCATAACTCAACAAATAATTTCTCAATTCAAACAGATATAATTAAATTAAAGCACATTAACCCATAATTAAATAAAGATAATTTCTGATACGCATTTTGCAGTTGTTACAACAAACTTGCTAGAAGTTGTCAGAACCTTCTTTATGGCGAGGTCGTGAATGAAATTCGCAAAGGACTCCAACAGTGCTGTTTGCACCATCGGGCTTGGAACATTGAAGGCAGTAAAGGTGCTAGGGTGCAACGCCTGGATGCGGACAAGGATGGGAGCAGCTTCAACGGAAACCCAATAGCTTAGAAAACAACTTTCGCCGAAGGCTACGAAGACTCTCTCATACCACTGCCAGCTTGAATTACAAGAGGAAGACTGGCAGAGCGACCAAAAGTCTGAGGGTGATGCAACTCTCCTGAAGATGACTGCCCAGCAGCGTTGGAGTGAGTAGATGCTGGAAGGTGGCCAAGTGAACTAATCTCACAGGATAGGCCAAAACTACCCACATCACCCTACCGTTCCGAAAAAAAATCATCCATGTGGTAGTCTCCAACATTCAAATCTAGCGCAGCGGTGGTGTCCATCCCCGTATAAAAGTCTTGTGATTCTCCAAGATTAGTTGGCACCTCAAAAAAATGAGTAGGGTACAGATCAGCAAGTTGCTCAGAAGTTACTGAGGCAACTAAGTCAGACGTTAGAGTGACAGCAGCAGCAATAGCACCAGGAGTGGCCAAATTGGCACCTGCCCCTTCAAGTTGAGTCAAATTTGAGGGGCCTAGATCAGGAGTAACCGCTACATCTGCACCCCCCTCAGCAAATGGGATGCTGAAATTATGGTTTGCTGAACTAGGAGAGACTCTGTGGACTGAGAAGAATTCCCAAATCCGACTTCCATTGGGGGTGGCTCAACTTCAAGTAGCTCTTTTGCTCCACACTCTTCTCTCGGGGTTTCAGGAACAAAATCCTCCCCACTAACAGAGGAATGGTCAGAGTGAATGGAATCAACATGGTTTGAAACCTCAGCACCCTCAGCAATCAAACCACCCTCTATAACTTCCACGGTAGGGAGAACCTGTCCGCTTTCAATATGAGGGATATCATGACCTTCTTTCATATCTACAGCCTCAGCCATTGGCTCAGCCTCAATCACTAGCTCAGCCTTAGCAATTGGTTCTGCTTCAGCACTTGGGTCTTCCTCAGCAACCGAGAGTATCAATCTACAGGTTCTAAGTCTGGTAACCCTTGAAGCGATAGGAAGGTTGTCGTCGTCGTCTAAATCTAAAGAGAGTCCAATGGCAATCGAAGGACCTTCGGGGCCCGAAGGTGATATGGCCGAATCAATGCCACGTCTTGAGACCAATAGGTCCTGAAAAGAAAAAAGACAATGTAACTATTAAAATGAAGATGAAAAGCTCGATGAGGTATAAAAGAATGCAGAATATGTTCTAAGTGTGGGTACCTTTTAAAGTCTTTTCCTAGTTGGCGAGGCACACGCCTCAGCAACTGATGCCATTGTCTTCTGGACTGCCCTTAGCCGAGAGCCAATCATACGCATTGTTGTACCGATAGGGGGAAGAGCAACTTGCAGAGGTTGGACAAACACCGCCCCAGATGGATAAGGCCTCTCTACAACAGGCAAAGACAAAAATTTGAAACAGCAAAACAGACTGGTCTGTTTCCCATGACCAGAAGGGAGACGAAGAGATAAGTTAGGTTATAGAATGGGTTCCACTACAAGAACAACTGGATCACTGTTAAAGAGTTGAGGTTGCGATGCCAAAATAGGCTGTTGTTAGAGGTGAAGGCACCTTCTCTCCTGAGTGAAGGCAACTCCATGAGACCTAGACCCTCCACAAGCGAGACAGTGTAATTGCGAGCAAACCATTGGAAACTCTGATAGAAGTTTGTCTGGAGTGGAGGAGCATGCCAAATTACCTAAGGACCCTGTCTGGTCGATAGACAACGCTGGACATGCCTTCTTCATTCCATACTGGCAGGAATCCAGGGCGTATCATGGAAGCCACAATGAGAGAATTGGCTTGGATATTGTCAAGAGAAAAGTCAACATGACGAGCCTTCGAGAAATAGAAAGGGACAACAGAAATACCCACAAAATTCTGGGTGAAAAAGCAAAATACACAGTCCTCCACACGATCAATGTAATCCACAAAAGGACTATTAGTGCCAACACCAAACCACCTGGGGATGCAAAGGAGGGAGTTGCGTACTTGCCTTGTGATGGGTCGTCTCTCTGCATCTAGGATAAGCTAACCCTCTACATCAAGAACATCTTCAATGAAGAAAGGTTCATACTCCTTAGAGACGGGAACCATAGCAGGGAACCGCTCATAAAAGAAAATAGTGAGGAATTAGGTGTGCATAAAGCTCCGTACGTCATATCAGCCTATGGACCTCTCCATGTCCGAGTGAATGAGGTCGAGACGGAAATACAAATTCCCCAAGAAGAGGGGAGCCAAGGGAATTTGATTGCTGCAACAGAGTTTGACGGCAAGAGAGAACATCAACAGGTTAATACTCTCGGCAGGGTTGCTGGAAAGAACGAAGAAATAAATGAAATAAATAACAAATGCAGTCAGGTACAAGTTGCCATGGTAACCTGGGGTAACTATGGAGTTGCGGTTGTCCTCTGTAATGTCATCCACAACTGGTTGCATGTCCTTGAAAAAGTGCTTCAGCCAGGAGAGGTAGGTTGTCTTATCCATCTTTAGCCTCTCTTGAAGCAATTCTCCAGTCCTGGGATCATACCAAGAGCCATATTTTCGTGCTTCTCGAAAGCCACCTTGAAGAGCAGTGACGGCAATTTCCTCCTCAGCGGTTAAGGATGCAGGGTCAAAAGGATAGTCTCCATGGGTGCTCAGGCGTAATAGAACAGCAACATCCTCAAGAGTTTGAGTCACCTTCCCCCAAGCAAGAACAAAAATATGGGTGTCGCAGCTCCAACGAGAAACGACCACATCTGTATTAGTCTGTACCTTGCACATAGACAACTCCCTCAAAATCAAGATAGTTTTGAAGAGACGAACAGCCCTCAAACGCTACTCAAAGTCATTGTCCGCAATGACGTTATCGACCCAAAGGGACCAATCAGCTAGAGGGCCTGAGTGGGTGGAGTAATAGATGTATGAATGGAGAAAATCACTGCGCTCAATCTGAAACTACAATACCGAGACAGGGTTGACCATGTCAGCGTCGTCTAAAGAGGCCTCGCCAAAGGGGATGAGGGGTTCTTCTAAAGAACGAACATCAGGAACAAAAGAGTCAACAACCTTTTTGAATGGGTCGGCGAGCCCCCCAAAGTATGGAGCCCTTCTCCATTCAGCACTAGGTGAGATAGCCCTGTCAACTAAGAATCTGGTGGTGGCCATGAAGAAGAGTAAAAAAAAAAAGACTTTGGAAAAAGGAGGCTAGAGAGAGAAGAAGACAAGAAGATGAGTTATGGCGGAAGTGGGGGACCAGTGGACCCAGAGGGCTCTATTTATAAAGAAATCAGCGAAAAGGTGCCAACACGTTTCCCTAGGACCATTATGACCCATCAGTCAAATACACTTTTTTAGAGTCATTATGACCCCACAGAGATCCGACGTAACTTCTGACCCAACCAACGTAACCCCAGGGTTACTTGCTGACATCATGCACACGCGGAAAACAAAGGATGTGTCCCTCACTCACATAGAGGGCAAATATAGAGGGTCAGAAATGATGGTCCAAATTAAATATGGGCCTAAGTGCTGAGGTCACCCCTTTCAGGTGACCAAGAATAACTAAAGGAGCATGGGCTAAACCCTAAGGGAAGTAGGCCAACAGTAGGCCAAAGCAAGTCCAACCTGCCAAAGGTCCGAACAGACTCTACGAAAGAAAGTGTCTAAGTGAAGTTGCAGAGGCAGCACTTGCAACGGTCAAGTTGCTGAGGCACTTTGCTTCAGCGCTACCATTCCCAATATTGTCGGTTTTGTCGCCATCTGAAGTTCCACGAAAGAAAATTTCTAAGTGAAGTTGTAAAGGCAACACATGTAGCGATCAAGTTGCGGAGCCACTTTGCCTCAACGATGCCATTTCCAGGACTGTCGGCTCCGCCGCCATCTAGAGTTGTTGCGGGAAAGAGAAAACCAGAGCAACTAAGTTGTAAAGGCAACACTTGCAGCAGTCAAGTTGCTAAGGTACTTTGCCTCAATGCCGTCATTTCCAATATTGTCGATTCCGCCACCATCTAAAGTTGCTGAGAGAAAGAGAAAACCAAAGTAACTAAGTTGCAGAGGAAACACTTGCAGCGGTCAAGTTGCTAAGGCACTTTGCCTCAGCACCACCATTCCTAATATTGTCGATTCCCGGTACCACAACCATCTGGAATTGCTGAGGAAATGAGAAAACTGAAGCAACTAAGTTGCAGAGGCAACACTTGTAGCGGTCAAGTTGCAGAGGTATTTTGTTGGCGCCACCATCTCTAATATTGTCAGGACTGCCATCCGAACTTGCCTCGGAAAATGACTACCGCAACAACTACAACCGCCGCAACTAACTTGCAGAGGGACCACCCCACCAAGGTGATAGCAACCTTTATGAGAAGTTTCCCCTCCATAAGTAGAGGCTAATGCTTGGTGCTAATAGCAGGCCCCAAGGCATTACTAGCCTAGGGCTAATAACAGGCCCCCAAAGTCATTTTTAGCTCGGCGCTGATAGCAGGCCCCGAAGCTCACTAGCCTTGCGCTGATAGCAGGCCCCAAGGTTTACTGGTTGGAGTTGATAACAGGCCCAGAGATACCAGTATACCACAATAACCCCGCGAAAATGGAAGCAGGGCAGCTCAAGTGCAAGGGACTCCTTTTCCATTTACCCAGGTCATAGACCTGTCTTGGTTGCACAGGCAGGACCAAGGAAGCCCCCTTAGGATTGGTATTAAGGCATAGCATGGCTAATAGCACGCTTTGTTGTGGCCTTCACCCTAGGAAGCTAGAGAGTTTATGGTTAAGTGGCTAAGAGTGGAGGTTTCACTAAGGTGAACACGAAAACATAGCTGATAGCAGGCTATGAAGTCGTAGGAATGCATGTATTGGCTAAATATAATTGAGAAGGCAAATACAGCAGCAAGTTTTACCGCTGTAAGTGCCCTTGCTGAGGTTCGAGCTGAGACGACAAGTGCAACGGCAAACACTTCCGCTGCAAGTGCACTTGCAGCGCCTTAAAAGGGAGTTGCAACTCCAAACACTCATGTCTCAACTACACTTGCTGAGGCATTTGTGCCAAACAGATAATACACAATACATGCAGAAGAACACGTGGCACCTTCAACTTGGTGGCTCAAGGCAGAATATTTCATGTGATCCTTGGGGACACGTCTTCTCTCTATTTGGCCACTTGGTGTCCTCTTGGTACCAAGGAAAAGCCTATAAATAGGACCTAATTTCTCAAGGTCCAAAGGAGGATTTCTATGAAACTTGGGGAGATGCTGCACATTTGGTGCACTGCCCATCATTTCTTCTTGAGCCACTTGCTCCACCTTCACCTAGTTGCTCATTTTCTAACTTCCCTAGAGATTTGCTGACTCATTCTCTAGCCATTCCATCTTTGTTAGACCATTAACATAGTTTTTTCTCTCTAATCACTGCTCACATCGAACCCTCCCTACAGTATTCAAATAAAATACTAATGATCTGTTCACATGGACTTGTCAAACAAGACACTTTGATTGATTAGGATGGCTGGTTATAAAAATATCAGCTATGAACAAAGAAAAACTATCATATCCATGGAGATTCACCTTTGGTGCCTCTATCCATAATGTGTATATATAGGGGAGCTTGAGAAACACTTGTTTCATCATCACTCAAAATTCTTTTCGTTATTTCTTTCTTTGTATTGCTTGCTGTTCATCTTTTTCTTCCTTTCTTCATTGTATATAATAATAACATTAGAAGCCAAAGTTTGTTTTAAAAATGGCAAAACACACCATGATGTTGTTAAGTTTGGTAGCTCTTCTTAGCTTCTGCTACTTTGCCATTGCATATGAGCCTGCACCTGTTGAGGATTTCTACGTCACAGATTTTAATAGCTCAGGTACATATATACCATTACCATATTTCTATCTCTATCTTAGTCGTTTTCGTTTATTTGCTTGGAACACAAAACTTGGACACAAGAATAACAAATTATTTAGTCGCCGAATGAAAAACAATGGCAACCAAACATTTGGTTACCAAATATATATTTTCAGCGACTAAAATAATTTTTAGTCGCCAAAGAACTAAAATATTTGAAGGAAGACATTTCAATTTTGGAGGGATTTATAAAATATTTTTAGCGACTAAAAAATATTTTAGTTGCCAATAACCATATATATATTCTTCTTTCCCCCATTTTTTGCCCTAAATAATCTATTTGTTTATCTGAAGGAGCTCTCTCTTCCCCATTTATGGGTCATCGATCTCAATCCCTCAAGTCGCTCTGTATGTCCTTGCCACCATCGTCGATACCACAGGCGGTCTTTGCCTAACAGCTAGGCCAGTGAGAAGAGAAGAGGCACTTATCTAACACTTGAGAATCGATTAAGGCATGAAGATTTTCCTCCCCTGATAAAAAACTTATCGATCTTGGTTGAGAAATCAACCTCGGAGTTGAAAGAGTTGGTGTGGCCAGAAGTAAGAACTCCTTGAAGCCATTTATCCATCACCCTACTTTGTCGAAGCCATCATTCTATATCTCCTACAGACCCAACCCATTGAGAAAATATTCCTGCCCAGATCTCGATTAGCACATCTGACTGTAAGCCTTGTGGTGGTGATACCAGAGAACAACTCATCGATAGCTATAGGCTAGGGCTAGGGCTCCACATCGATCAAGCCACCACTGGTTTGACTAATTTGATGGTGGGTCCACCGTCGTTCTATGGAAACAAGCCGACCATGCTTGATCTTCTTAGGATGGGGATTGGAGCTGGTGGAGACTCCACTACTGGTTTCTCGGCTTTGTTTATTTCCATTGGAGATGGGCTTGATGTTGCGATGACCAGTGGCTAAGCCAGGAAATTAAGTTAGAGGGGGCAGTTATTAATTATAATTTTTAATTTTTAAAAAAAAATCATGATCAACATTAAGAGAAGAATAATTTTATGAGCTAAATTTAAGCATAACAAATTAAAAATCATTATTAATAGGAACAAATCAAAATTCTATAATAGTGTGTAATAGCTTGGTACGGGGATGGTAATATAAGTTTATAATTTTGGCCCAAAAAATTATGGATCAAAATTCTTAATTTTAAAAAATAAAAACACATCTTTTATAGCACAAATTATTATAAAATCTATTTAATTTTTATTTGACAAAAAATATTAAAGAGATCTTATTGGTTATAAATGATGTGGTTTAAACGCAAAATTATTACATAGTCTTCGAGTATCTTATGGCGTTGCCAATGTGATGCTCAAAGTATGAGAAATCACAAATTACACTAAATAGTTTATCAACTACCTCAAAATAATGAGTTAATTATATTCAATCCATAAGATTTCCCACTACACTATTAGTTTAAACTACTACGTAAACAATATCACATAGTGCTCCCAAAGTATCAAATAACTACTTATTGTGAACAATACAATAAATCCTTAGCCATAGAAAATGTTATGAAAAAAAATGAATACATTTTGTAAATGACCACACAACAAAAACAAAAACAAAAAAATCAAAATTGGAAACATTTGAAAAAATGAGTTGATAATAAGGTAGGCGAGAGGGTACATTTGACGACTAAATAATTAGGGGTTAAAATCATTAATTTTGGCCACCATAGGATTTCATCGCTAATAGGTCAATTGCCGACAAAAGTTTTAGTTATGCAAACATTCTTTTTCATGACTAACATGTTTGGTGGTAGAATGTGACAATTGCCGACCAAACTTTTTGGTCGTAGAATGTGCTATTTGCCGACCAAACTTGTTGGTCGTGGAATGTGATAATTGGTAATCAAATTTTTTGGTCGGGGAAACGGGCCACAATTGCCGACCAAACTTTTTGGTCGTGGAAACGAATTACAATTGTCGACCAAACTTTTTGGTAATTGAATGTGCGAATTGATGACTAACATGTTTGGTAGGAAAAATATGACTTTTCATGACTAAAGTGTTTTAGCTACTAAATGGATTAGTCGCAGTAATTATATATTTAGCGACCAAAAATTTAGTCGGCAAATAGTACCTTTTCGCAACTAAAAAACTTTTTAGTCACTAATTACTTTTCGCGACCCTCAATTGGCAACCAAAGTGGCGACCAAAAAAATTAATCGCGGATAACTTTTGCCGACTAAAAATAAACTTTTGCCGACTAAATTTTTAGTCAGCAAAAGTGCGAATTCCTATAGTGCTAAAACTCTCCAACAAAACCCACTCACTCTCTCTCACTACTCAACTCTCCTCTTAAACATGGATGATTAGAATTAGGAACTAATTAGATTCTTAATCTCCCTTAATCACCAATTAAAACATGTTTAGTCATGCATTAATCAAAGTAATAAAATATAAATAATCTAATCGTATGCAACCCTTATTAAACAATTAAACTTAAATCAAGCTCATGCACATTAAATTACAATTATTCAGTCAAGTTTAAATTATTGAATTAGAAACTTATAGACATGTAAATGTTTGCAATTAAACATAAAATAATCACTCATATATAAATATCATGTATATATATCGATCCCATATATGTCAAATTGAAATTATGAAGTCTTATATTACCTATTCTGAGTCAGAATTAAATCACTTATTAAATAATTCATGTAAAACATTAAATCACATAATCAATTAGCACATAAAAATGCAATTAGATGACTAATTATTCAAAAGGATTTATTCCAGAGGAATCTGGGAAATGAAAATGCAGTAGCGATTGCTGCATTAAGCAGCCAAAATCCAGGAATCATGACCGTAACAAATGCAGTTTTTCGATCGAATCCACCCATCGCTACTGAAGTTGTCACCGAGGCATTCCAAGTGGACAAAAACGTAATTGACCAACTTCTGTCCAAGTTCTAAGTCAGGAACAAAATATTTGGTCATGACAATGTGAAAATCTTATGTTATTTGTATGTATTTGGCAATGTTATGTGATTTTCTTATGTTTCTTTATATATTTTCTTCGTTCAATGTTTCAATTGATTTATTCTATGGAAAATAAAATAAATAAATAAAAACTATTAATTCTTTTATTTTATTTTTTGGAAAAATTACGGTTTATCCTCTCAATTATGAGTCGTTGCTATTTTACTACCCTCAACTAAAAGTTGCAACATTTTGCTTCTTAATTTTCTAATATGTATTAATCTCAATCATCGGTCAATATTCTGTTACGAAAAATGACAAAAAATGGCATGAGTTGTAAATGTCAATTTTATGACCAAAATACTAATTTTAGAGCTTTTATGTGTATATGTGTGCAAATGTATATACATCTTCACAATTAACTATGAAATCGGTATGTAAATATTTTTTCACATATTTTTTAAAAGAAATGAAAAATTATATGCATATCTTTCACATATATGTAAATAAATCAACTTTTAAATGCGTATTTTGGTGAAAAAATCACTACAACAAATAGCATATTTGGCAACTAGATTTTTAGCCGTCAAAAATTAACATTTAGTCGCTAAAATTTTTTAATGACTAAATTTTTGGTCATCACGTTAGTCGGTGGCCAATTGTCAAGAAAGGTTTTAGCGACTAAAAAAAATTTAGTCACCGAAAGTCATCGGGCGTGTTTGGTTTGGTTTGGTTTTGGGAGATAATTTTTTTTTAAAAAAAAATCTTAGGGAAGGAGTTTAGAAATTTTTTTAGTTTGTTTGGTTGTATATTTTGGAAATAGTTTTAGAGTGTGGGAGTTTGGGATGATTTGATATTTTGTTGTAGTTGAGTAGATATATGTAAAAGAGAAAAAGTGATTGATTGATGTGTAGAAGATAGAAAGCGATTTTGAAAAAAACAATTCCAAAATCACTAAACCAAACAAAATTTTAAAAAAAATTCTGCAAAATTTGTTTCTCAAAAACAAACCAAACAAAGCAATCAATTGCCGACTAATTTTTTAGTCGCTAAAATCTTTTCAAAAAAATTAATATCGCATTTTCAGCAACCAAAAATTTAGTCACCAAAAGTTTTCATTGTTCATCTTATTTTTTTTAGCTACTAAATATTTTAGTCGCTAAAGTTTGATTTTGTTTTTGGCAACTAAAGTTTTAGTCACCAATTTTTTTTTTTCATTTTATTTTATTTTTAACTACTAAAGTCTTAGCCACCTAAAGTTTGTTTTTTTTTTTTTTATGGCTACTAAATATTTAGTAGCCAAAAAGTTTTTTTTTTTTTTAGTTATTAATAACTATTTAGTCACTAAAAATATTTACTTTTTTTTGGCTACCAATTGTTTAGTCGCCAAAAACATGATTTTATTTTTTAAAATTATTTTGTCCACAACCTGTATGTATTCCATGCAACCTGTACCATGTATATAAATAAAACAATACATATTGTGATAACCCTATCCCGTGTTATGCTAATTGATCCTAATTATGCCTATAATTATGAGCTTGATATGATTTTGAATGCCAATTATGTAATTATGTGATTATATGTGTTTTTGAAATTCTATCTGTTTATCGTAGGAAGATCTGTTTGAATATCTACTATAAAAATTTTAATTAAAGGTCGTAGAGGCTACAGAAACTGAAATTGACTATGTTTTTGCATTTAGCATGATTTTTAGAGCCTACAGTGAAAAATTGATTCGAATCAAAATAATTAGATTAATCTAATTTAATTGGACCAAATTCTTGGAGAATTGACTTCAAGATTGAAGCATTTGGAAGCTAGACTCAAGAATTAGCCAAAATTTCAAGGGTTGAAGCTCTTAGGTGAGTAATTGAACTCAAATTCATAAGTTGAAATCTATAACTAAGTAAATTCAAGCAAGATATGTAATTAAGAACAAGAATTGAGTTGATTGTAATGAATTTGAAGTTAATATATACATGCATGTGAGGATTAGCCACAAATTTGCATGTTTGACTATGAAGCATGTTAATCATGTTGTATTAAGGGTTGTTTGACACATGCATGTAAGAATCTCCATATGTTGAAGCTTGATTTCAAGCCTTGAAGCTTGTTCATGCAAGATACAAAACATGAATTGTGTATATATAAAGTTTATGGTTTGAAATTCGTTAAACCCATAGAATTTTAATCTATGATTGAAGGTTCTCTCCAAGTGTATGTTTTTTAGAGTATTCTTGCATAATTGAGTGAGTTATACTCGAATTGGACCTTTGGAATTGTGTTTTGAGCTTCAAACAGAATTCTGGAAAACCCAAGAATTCTATCTGTCCGCTCGAGCGAGAAAAGTCTCGCTCGAGCGTGAAAATCAAGCTCCCAGAAGTTTTACAGTGAATTGCACAGTAGCTCGAGCAGCAAACCTTGTGCTCGAGCGAACCCTGTTTTACAAGATTCCTTACTCGAGCTTCAGAAGTCTCGCTCGAGCATAAAATTTACGCAACTAGCACTTTTATAGAGCTTTGCATTCCGCTCGAGCGACCAAAGCTGCACTCGAGTGGAAAACCCTGTTTTAGAAATTTGAAAAGGGCTGTTTTGTGTTTCGTTTTCCGTTCTCTTTCATTTCTAAGCACTCTTAGGCATGCATGGAGCATTGTAAATGAACTAAAAGGTTAAGAAAGAGGCCTAAGAGAAATAGTAAGTTAAGAACGGATTAAATCGTTTGTGACCCAATGTGTTATGAAATGTGTGGGGTCAAGCACAAGGGCAAATCCATCAGCAGAACACTGTGAGTATTATCTTAGTAAGAATGTGTTGAAGTATGCTACTTTCCAAATGCTTACTTCTATATGAGTTCTACGGATTTGTTAATTTGACTCGAATATTCGTTATGCCAATGAATGAATAAGGTCGTTGGAATATGATTATGATTATGGTATGCTTATGATCTCAAGTATGAAATGAGCATAAACAATAATGATTGGGCCAAAGGCTGTTTGACATGAATTAATTGGGTCCGAGGCCGTTTGACATAAATGATTGGGCCAAAGGCCGTTTGACATGAATGATTGGGCCAAAGGCCATTTGACATGAATGAATTGGATCCAAGGCCGTTTGACATAAATGATTGGGCCAAAGGCCGTTTGACATAAATGATTGGGCCGAAGGCCTTTTGACATAAATGATTAGGCCAAAGGCCGTTTGACATGAATGAATTGGGCCCAAGGCCGTTTGACATGAATGAATTGGGCCCGAGGCCGTTTGATATGTTGGGCCTGAGGCCGTTTGATGTATTAGATAGAAACATGAATGAGCCTAAGGTCGTTTGATATGTTTGTTACGAATTTCATTCATGTAACTTCTTTACTTTGATATTATTCACTGGGCTTTCGCTCACTCTCATTTATATGCATGTAGGTGAGCAAAGAGATGTCCAAACCCAGTCTTAGTGAAGAATAAGAGAGGAAATCAGTATTGTGGAGTCAGCCTGAATGTCTTACATACGAGACTTTGTTTTTGTATTTTTATTTACTCTCTTTTTCTATCTTAGAGAATACGTTGGATCACCTATGTACATAAACTTTTGCTTGGTTGACCACATGTTTGAAGTTCCTCGATGTATAAGATGTTAACTTTGTCTATATGTGTGAGTTATTATGGAATGTTTTTGGAATAATTCTGCTATGTCATATAAGCATAACTCATTGGATGAAATTTTTAAGTCTGCTTCCACTTTGACCCCTTTATTTCTATTGAAACATGTTTAATCAGGATTGAGACCGTAGGTAATCTCTTGATTACTGGCCAGTTATGACCTTAATCCATAGGGGCGAGTTCGGGTCATGAAACATATATTATAAACCATTTCCCAATTTGCATCTATTTCACTTCCGACTATCCAAAAAGGAATAATTTTTAATGTCAAATTTCATACAAATTAATTATATTCCAACCTAAAATAATAATTCCATACAAAATAGAGAATCATACCAAAACATGTCCTCCGTACACAAAAATATATATATATATTCACTACTATGCCAAAACTGTTAGGATCATGGACACCCAGAATATAAATCACACACACACAGAGAACACAAATTTTACGTGGTTCGGCCCAATGCCTACGTCCACGGAGCAGAAAAGAGAATTTCACTAAACTTGAGCAAAATACAAAAACAAAGGAGAAGGTAAAACTCTCACTCAACTCACAGATTTCTCTCTTAATTTTCTAATAATACATTCACCCTCTCCCTCCCATCTCTATTTATACACAAAGAGAGAGAGAAAGAGAGAGAGAGAGAGAGATACCAACCCATCAAAAATTTCTACCCTCTGTTGGTGAGAGTCAACAGTGGCAACAACATGAAGAAAATGGAGAGATGCCCAGCTCAGACCTCCTTCACTTGAAGTGGAAGTCTTCCTATGCCATCTTTGCATGCATGCATGTAGGTTGGATCTAACAATTCTCCTCTTCCATACCCACATGCATAACTGACTTCTCACTTGAAGTCCATCCCTGCAATGTCTCTGCAAATTTCGAGTTTATCTCTCGAGACTACCTTTGTAAGCATGCCAACTGGATTCTTATCTGTGTGGATCTTGACCAATTCCAATAACTGTTTTTCCATCACTTCGCGTATACAATGATACGAACATCAATGTGCTTTGTGCGAGAATGATACATTGAATTCTTGCTTAGGTCTATGGCACCTTGGCTATCACAATGTACCGTGAACTTTTCTTGCTTTAATTCCAACTCTTGGAAAAACCACTTCAACCACAACATCTCTTTCCCAGCTTCCGTTGTAGCAATATATTTTGCCTCGGTTGTGGATAAAGCAACACATTTCTGCAGCTTGGACTGCCAAGACGCAGCTCCCCCTACAAAAGTGAACACACTTTGAAACATGTTATTAAGAATATGTAAAGGTTGTTAAATCTCTTTTCAAATGATAAATGATTGTGTTGTTATATACATTCATTGAAATATCATTTTATATCCACTAATGGCTAGTTAAAATGCCAAACTAATTTCATAGTAATCCAACTCTTTGGATTTGGTTTGAAGAGATGTCATGAGCACTTTCGAAGAGCGACTTTGATCCTTTAGTAACATATGTGATTTTCGAATGGTGATTTTGTCATCAATAAACACCTTCAAAATGTAATATGGGACGAGAAAGCTTTCGAAATGTGTACCTCCCTTCAAATATATGTAAAATGACAATTAATTAATTGTTAAATAATGCCTATTTTTAGCATGAGAATTAGTGGCTTTACTGATAAATATTTTTATAGCCATTTGTTACATAAAAATGTAACTAGTATTCCACAAAAGTTGGTTCGACGAATAATGGTTTTGGTATCTTTGGAGAATTAATAATTGGTTCAAAGCATAAAATTAATATTTTCATTAATTATGTGTGAACCAAAATATACAAAATTTAAATAACCACAATGTTGGCTAAAAGTTGCTTCGAAAGCCCTTTTGCCATAATTTTATAAGTTTCGAAGCACTCCATCTTGCATCAACAACAACAACTTCGAAGAAACAATAATAGTGGTTGTGAACTTTTGAAGCTTTACCGAGTATTTCTAATGATGTAATTTGTCCTTTGTTGGCACCTTCGACCTTCGAAGGATGATTTTGGTCCTCTTTAACACCTTTGAAACTTGTTATTAGTCCATAATAGCTAAAGTGTGTAACAGCTTGTTAAGGTGAATCATGAAAATATAAGGTTTTGAATGATTCGAAATGCAAGCAACATCAACCTACTTCAAAAGATTCCAAGTTTTCTGAGTGTTTGAAGTGAAAAATTATTATTATGTTATTGTTATTGATTGGGGAAAAAAAAATTAAGATTGTAATTAATGGGTGCCCCCTATGTTAAATTCCTGGCTCCGCCACTCTCTCAAGTTTAAATATGAACTTGAGGAGTTTGTATGGCGTATCACAAGTCTTGTTTCGATGATATAGTATGATAGATGTTCACTTTTGATTTGTTACACCACATTATTTTGAGTAAATTTGTAAATATAAAATTGTGGATTTCTATCACTTCTCAAAAAATTAAGTCAATCGAATAATCATAATTTTTATTTTATTTTATCGGATTTGCTTTTGAAATACAAACAACAAGTACCTTTTTTAAAAATACATCTACTTTTTTGAAAACAAATACAATAAAATAAAAAAATAAAAAATTACAACTATGAGATCAAATTTTTTTTTTTAATCAATGATATATATAAAAGATATTATATTTGTAACTCATAATAATCCCTACAACCCTTTAAATTCGCTCAAATTTAAATTTAAAAAAATCCTAATCCATGATGATGATATTGTTGACACAATAAATTTTTAATTATTATTATTATTATTATTATTTATAAATTGTAGGACACTTGACACTTTTCTACTCACTTGGAGGTTCAGAAGTTATAAAATATTAAAGACATATGATAAAGATGATAGAAAAAATAGAGGACATGGAGAATCGAGTAGAGGAAGTGGAAGATCATACAGTGTGAGGTGTAGGAGATGAAAGAATAGGATAACTATTAGGTAGTTTTTTCTTACAAATATTTACCTATAAATAGCCATTAATGACTACATTATAATGCATTCAACTCAAATTAAAGATAATTGATTTCTGTATTTCGTATCTTTATAAGCTTACACTTTGTTTTATGCACTTCCCTTTTGAAGTATAGAAGTAGAGGCAAATTAATGGTTACCTTGATTGTTCACTCAATCATCTCGATTGTTCACTCAATCATCTTTTTCCATCTCTATTCTTCTTCTTTTAATTTTTCCTTTCTCTATACTTGACAATTTTGAAATCTTCTTCATTAAGATAAAAGAATCGTCAATGCAATCACTTGATAATTGACTTGAATTTAATCTGTAAGGATTTTTCAATCATTACTGGTACTCTTGCATTTATGATATTTTCCTTCATAGAAAAAATAAGCCAACAGACATTCTAAAATAACCTAATAATTTAAGAAAAATTAGATATCAGTAGAGAAGAATTTTTTTTATAAAAAAAGAAAAATAATTTAATTTTAATTAATAATATTTTTTTTGTCTACCCCACTAATATGTAATTAACATACCAAGATCGCAGTTGAAAGGAGAAATTTGTGTATCTCAATAGGGCATCACGTGGCATTATTTTCTACTAATTATAAATGTATATGATTTTTATTATTCTCCAAACACCCAACATAAATGTAATGAATTCTATTATTAAAATCAATCACAATAATAACAGATATTACATTACATATATCCTATGAAAAATGCTTGGGATCTCCTTTTTTTTGGGACTCCCACAACCTCTTTTGGATCTCAACTATTAATATATGTGTGAGACCCACTCATGTATGTATGAGACCCACACCAACAATAATTAAGATTCAAAAAAAAATATAAAAGTCTCGAGAAAAAAGAATTTCAATCATTGTTAATATCCTATACACATAAAAAAGGACAATGATACATACCATTGAAAGTGGTGCTTTAATGCATCATTAGTGAGTAAAAAAAAAAAAAAAAAAAAAAAAAACAAGGCACAGTATACATTGTGACAGTAGGTGGGATCCACTATCACATCATTAGTGGTAGCTCTAATTAGTGATATCAAGCATTATTATTTTTATATTAGATAGAAAATTGGATGAGTTTTGTGCCATTATTGAAAATGAGACTGCAGTTACGTCTCAATTCCGGTGAGACCATCCTTTTTTATCAAGGGCAAAAGTGAAAGAGTATAATATTTTAAAAGCAGTAATGATTGAGGATCATAATTTTTGTGGCTCAAATGGTTCGAAATTGCCAGAACGACGTCGTTTTGAGTACAAAACAACTTCAAAATTGCTAAAACGATATCGTTTTGACAATTTTAAACTATTTAAACCACAAAAATTATAGCCCTCAAACATTTTCCTTTAAAAAGATTACCAATGGGCTTTTAACTTAGGGGTATTACTCTCTTTCTCACACTGGAGAGGTCAAGGTATTGGGTGACATTGTTAAAAGTGTTTATTGGATTCTATCTACACAACGTGTAGGTCCGCTTTAGGAATAAGTTTTTTTTAAGTTGGTTATTTAATTTTTTAATTATTTTAATTTAGTTAGAAAAATTATATTTAGGAGGATAGTATTTTTTTTAATTGATTTAATAGTTTTAAGAGAAAAAGTGAAATTATTATAAATTGTATGTAATATTTTGTTTTATTAATTATTTTAGTCTTATGAGTGTTGATTTCTGACCTCACAATCAAACCGAATTCTTTACCGATATCTAGAAGAAACTTAGAAAATACGAGACAAAATAAATTAAGTCGATCACCAACGCACAAGAAAGTAAAAAATACTACGATAGCTATCCACCCGGGGACACTATAATGATCAAGTCAATCAAACAATATCACAAAATATCGGCACAAGTAAAACAACTCTTAATTAAAGAGTACTTGCTCTCTTTATATAGTGATCAATGTCCAACTTCCTTTAGAAGTCTTACACTCTATCATTTATCCAAAACTCCTCTTATTTATATTAGAATAAGATACTCCCCTAAAAGTCTCATCTCTATACAAACAGAGAGCCTGAAACCATTTAGGACTCTGATCCTCTATCTGAATATCTCGAATTCAGATATAATGTAACGACTTGGTCCATCCACGTGGTACCTCGGCTAACAACCTCAATCACATGGATAACCCAAAAAATATATCTCTACAATTTTTTTTTTCTTTATTAATTACTTTAACTAAATAACCTCTAACTATACAAACCGAAGACTACAATTAGCTCGGTCACGGCCGACATGTTCTAGTAGAGGGACATTTCTTTATGGAAAAAGAAAAAAAAAAAAATATAAAATTTGTTCTATTAGCCATGTACACAAAACTATCAAATAAATATGACCATGGATTTTCATTGAATTTTATTATTATCATATTGAGTGAATAAATCCACATAATAATTGGCATCAATAATAATTTTTTTTTTTAAATTAGGCTTTTTTCAAGTTTAAAAAACTTGATGAGGGGCTGTAAACCTTTCAACATGCCTCCCTCTAATAATTCATATATTCATTTTATACGACTTATATATATATTATTAATAAAAAAAAAATCAATTTGACAATCACAACATTTTTATTTATCAGGTTTATCTCCAAAAAATCGATAATATATTTTTAAAAATATATTTGTCATCTATTTTTATAAAAAAAATGTGATAAAATTAAAAAAAAAACGATATATAAAATTGATCTAATTTTTTTTATATAAAGAATATATTAAAAAACAAATAATTTAAATCATAAAAAATAGCCCCGTGGTGGTGGGCTCCAATTAGCTCAGTTCACAGCCGACATGTTCTAGTAGAAAGGCCCTGTTTGGTGCAATTTAAAAGCTGCTTATTTCAGCTTTCAGCTTAATTTAAGCTATTTTGATGTGTTTGGTTTAGCTTATAGCTTATAGCTTTTTGGAAGTCAAAAATCAGCTTATTCTTTGAGTGGGGCCGGAGATGCTTAATTTATAAGTCAGAAATCAGCTTATGTTCATAGTTATAAGTTATAAGTTGTAAGTTGTTTAAACATAAGTTATAAGCACTTTCTCACAGGTCTACCAAACAGGGCCAAAGACAATTCTTTATGGGAAAATGATATAAAATTTGTTCTATTAGCCATCTACACAAAAATGTCAAATAAATATGACTTTTCTCATGGACTGTCATTGAATTTTATTATTATCCACATAATAATTGGCATCAATAATAATTTTATAAAAAAAAAAATTACACATTTTTCCAATTCAGAAAAATTGAGAGGCGTGAAACCTTCCAACATGTCTCTTTTTAATAATTTAAAGTACTTAATATAATATCCATAAAAAATTAAGTCAATTAGAAAATCACAACATTTTTATTTATCATATTTGTCTTCAAAAAAATCAATAATATATTCTTAAAAATATATTTGTCATCTTTTTTATAATAAATAATGTGATAAAATAAAAAATATTATGATTTAAAAAATTAACTTAATTTTATTAACAAATAATATACATTAAAAATCTTTAAAGATAAATAATTTAAATCATAAAAAATAGACCATGGTGGTTGGCCTGACCGCACCCCCAAGCTAAGAAGTAATTCTAAATAATTTAAGAAAATTGATCTAGAACTCTAAAAAGAAAATTTTAAGGCTTCGTTTGGGAAGTTAAGTTTGGAGTTTTTTTATTATTATTATTTTAGTTACAAAAAATAAAATAAATTTTTTAGTCTAATAAGATAAAATATTACATTCAACTCATAATCATTATATTATTTATCTCTTAAAAAAATCAAAAAAATTAAAAATTATTTATAAACAAGATTTTTTAATCCATATATTAAAAATAACTAAAAAAATTAAAGGGCAAATTACAAACACCCCCCTCGAGGTATGGTGAAAATACAAATTCCCCCCTGAGGTTTGAGAAATTACAAATTGCCCCCTGGAGGTCAAATTTGCATAACAAATTAGGGGGAATCTGTATGAAAATAAAAATCTCAGGGGGTAATTTGTTATGGAAATATAAACCTCAGGGGGCGGGATGTAATTTCTCAAACCTCAGGGGGAATCTGTATTTTCACCAAACCTCGAGGGGTGTTTGTAATTTGCCCAAAATTAAAAAGCCAATCCCCTTCTTAAACAAACCCTAAAAGAACTTTAAATGATTGAGGCCAAATATTAAAACAGTAATGATAGACACCACTAATTTTGGAACTCTAAAAAGATTACTAATGATATGTCACTCAATAAAAAAAGAAAAAAAATACAACACCAAGATCAAAACATCAAATCATTCCTGATAAAACTCACTGCCACATCATTAGTGATAACACTAATTAGTACTCTCACTCATTTTCCATATTAAAATTCTTTATCATTACTCGTACGTTTTAAATCATAAAAAATAGACCGTGGTGGGGTCCAGCGCACCGTCAAGTTGAGAAGTGGTTCCCCGACGACACGAGTACACCCGTTACCTCACCTACCACACACCCTAGGGCGGTTCATCAAGACCATTCTCATTACATTGTCCAAGCTTCAAACAGTAGTGTTAGATTTCGTAGAACAATGTCACAAACAAAAAAACCAAATTACCAAACTCACGTAGTACCAAAAAAACAAAATTACTAACTCATGTGGTCGTTACACATCACTATCTTTGTTCAAACATTTCGCTGAACTTGTTGAATACCATTTCTTCACCTAATTCTGTGCTGGTGTGCCTCACCTGCTCAACGAAATTCCTCAACCAAATCTTCCAGTCCTAACCCAAGTGTTTCTTTAATCTTTTCCATACACCTATTATAAATTACTTTGAATTGAACAGTTTTCCTGATGAAAATTGTATTGCTTTGGTAACCCATTGATGGCTTTGAACGGTGTTGTTAAGCTGGGGAGTGTTGTTCCTCAACTGGGTTGGGGAGAATTGAGTTTAAAGCCTTATGGGTTTGTGTGTTGTCAGGTGAAAGGCAAGGAGGGAGTTCGTAAATGGGAGTGTCTTAATGGGTTTTTGAGTTTATCATCAACCCACCAGACAATAAGATCTGTGGATGATGATGAGAAGTCGTCAAGTTCGGCTACTGAATTGCAGAGGGTGGTTGATCAGACAGAAGGAAATGGCTCCAGGAGGTTGCAGAATGATTCAACTTCTCTTCCAAGTGGGTTCTTTCTTTGCTACTTGATGAATGTATGGGTTTTTATTCCTGACTGAATACATAGGCTGTTTGAAGATATAACCCTTGACTCTTAAATATATTGAGTTAATTCATATAATTACTTACTGATGAATAACAAAGTCATTCATGTGAATAATGACGAAAGGAAAAAGTTAAATAAACAAGTAAAGTGATGTTGTTTTATTCAAGTCTTGTATTTGCAATTTGATTAGTGGAGCATAAGAATCTTTCCATTTTGGTGCTAAGAATTTGTCTAACCTGGTGGTTTCACTGTTTCTGGAGCAGAGAGTTTTTAGTTATAGTGAGAGATTTCACAAGATGAGGTGAGACCTAAGAAGCATGGACACAGACATGTGACACGACACGGACATGCCGACAAAAAATGAATGACACAACACATGAGGAACACGCATGAAATATATAATTTTATATATTTATTATATTTATATATTCGAATATATCATTCAAAGATAATAAAAAATATAATATGACACTAATTCCTATAAATTTATATGGTTTTTGTTTTATTATTGTGTCTTAAGTTGTTTAATTCAAACTTATAATTAGTTTCACATGTGTCTAATTGATAAACACATGTGTTTAAGCAATAAATATGTGTGTCCTCCAATTGTTCAAGGAGTGTCCAGATCTTTAAAAAATAGGATACGTTTTGAAGAGTGTTGGACACGTGTCCCAAGAGTGTTCAAAGAGCATCGGTGTTCGATTTTTAGGTTCAACTTTGACACTTACAAGTGAATTGAGAAGAAATCTACCAGTTTTTAATGTTTAAATTTTCAAAAGGATATGGTGCAAGTTGGAAGCAAACAAAAAATGTGTTTGATCAATTCTCATCTTCTTGCTCAAATCAGAATCCAAGTGGGTAGATGTAGCTGTATAGGAACTTATTTGAACTTGGTGAAACATCGTGTGCGTCTATACCTGCAACACGCATTCATGTTTGTGTCAATTGTGCACTCAAGCACATTCATGTCTATGGTTGGAATATGGATTATGGTAATGGGGAAGTTACCTCTAATCCTACTTTATTCAATAAGGGAAAAAGTCCAATTGTAATCTTAGAGGAAATAGCGGCTAAGCATGGACACGAACACAGTAATTTCCAAAAAATTAAGACACGGACATGGCAGAGGACACGGCAAATTTTTTTTTTTTTTTAAATATTTTTATGTGTTATGTTGATTCATATTATATTCATCCTAAATCAAAATTAACAAATACTAACATAGTAACATTAATTCAATCTTCAAGTAGATGTAGATCCAATTTCTTACACGTCTTCATCATCATTAGCATCACCATCTTTTTCTTTGTTTGCACCTCCATTATCTGTAAACAACACAACCTCCATCTCAGGTTCATCAAGTGAGATATTTGCATCCTCAAGCATCCCAACATCGTCAAATGAATCAAATGTGTCGCCCGCAATATCTCATAACTTGGTCTCTCCTTCAAGGTATTGTGGGGTTCTCCTTGATAAAAGACGGAGGTTGCTATGAACAAAAACCAAGTCCTCTGCACATTGGGGTGTCATCTTGTTTCTTCTCATTGAATGGATAAAAGAGTGTATACTCTAATTCTTCTCAACACATGACGAAGAAGAAGTTTGCAGAAGTACCCTTAAAGCCAAAGATTGAAGAGTGGGTGCAGATGCACCATGAACAACCCAACAACTATGAGGATCCATATCACATCTATCTCCAATGGAATCAATGTCAGCAAATGGCCCCTCTTTAGTTGAGAACTTGGCATACTCTGAATTTGCTCTAGTGCGCTCCATGGATCGTCAAAAAACTTTTTCAAGCACTTTTTTCTCTCAAGGCAGACCTTCTCATCCCTATGTGGGGGAACTCGGCTTGGATCCTCATGAAGCCACACATCACTGTAATACCTAAAATGAAAAAAATATACTACTCATTATAAATGTGAAAGAATAATATTAAGCTTAAATTAATAAAAATAGTAAATTGTGTTGTAATCAATTTGGATTTAATGAGTGTGCCAAGTAATAAAGTGGTGTGTTGTTCTTGTTCCACCGGTCTACAAGAATCTGATGTACTACATTATAGAATGTAGACTCTTCTTCTAGTCGCTTTCCTTCATGCTTATATATCACCATCTTCACTTTTTCTATCATTGTATCCCACATATCATATACTAAGTGAAGAGAAGGTCTATTGGTTTCACAAACTCTAATCATGTCATAAATAGGAGCAGTAAAGGAAAGTATGTTGTCGATTTGATCCCACCAAAAGTCATCCAACAACTTATCCTTCACAAACCTAGCCTTACCAATATCATCATCCCTATAACAATTCCATTTCTCACTGATTACCATTGTTTGGATACCTTGCTTTATCAACTTGACCCTCTTAAGCATGACAATGGAAGAAGCAAAGCTTGTCTCGGCAACTGAAAGAAGCTTCAAACTCACAAACTCATTGTACATTGCCAACCTCATGGAATGACTACAAATAAAATTCTTGATCATCATCACATCACCCACAATCTCACTAATCCAATTACACTCTTCAAATGCAACTAAATTATTTTCCACCTTCTTGGCAGCACAAATATTCTTCAAGGCAAGATTGAGGGTGTGCAAAACACAAGAAGTCCAAAAGATGTGAGGAAATTGCACTTCAATTAGGTGCCCCACCGCCTTGCAATTTGGGGCATTATCTGTAATGACTTGAACCACATTTTTAGCCCCAACCTCCATGATTACTTCCTTCATCAAGTTGGAAATAAAATACTTGTCATTTGTTTCCCCTGAACAATCAACCGCTTTAAGAAACATAGGCCCACCTCCGGTAAAGCCATAAAATTTATTAATGGCCTTCGTTGGGAATCACTCCATCATCACTGACTATACTCACACCCTTCTCTCTCTATGTGCCTCGAATAGGGTCTAACAACCTATCAATGTTTATCCTTTCTTTTTGAAACAATGTAGTTCTCAACATTTTATACCCAGGCGGTACATATCCTTGTATGTTGTTATTTGCAGCAAAAGTAAATGCACTAACATAGTAAAGATTTCTTACCAAATGAAATGGCAAGCCTGCTGAATAAAACATTCTAGCTATCTCACCATTTATTCGTTCTCGAGCCCCAATGTTAAATGCTTTCATAATAGGGTTACTACTTCTACTCCCTATAGCAGTTGACCTCTTCCTTTTTGATCCATAGATCTCCTCTGGTTCATTGAAACATAAACCTAATGATACACTTGAACTAGGAGGAGGCAATGGGACTTTCTTCAACCTAGAGTATTTCAATTTCAACTCTGCTTCTGCAATTACTCTCTCAAATTCAGCTTTGTCCTTACTTGTTACTTTTGGACACACTTCTATCCCTTGATTTTTAATGTGCATCAAATGGGCTTTTATTCTAGTGTATGAACCTTTATGTGTAGACTAAAAAATGCTACATTGAAAAGTGTAGTTCCCCCCTCTTGCACCAGATTTTTCTAATCTAGTCACATATTTCGACAGTGGCTTGTCATCTTCAGCATCAAAGGCAAATGGTGTGTTATTGGCAAAATTTGAACTGGACATTTTTCCTATGAATTATAACCATTATAAATTAACATTCACATTAGAAGGGGGGGAGAAAGAAAGAGAAAACAGTCTTAAAATGTCTTAAATTATAGACATTTTACATACTATATATATATAAACCTATAATTTTTTTTTTTAAAAAAAAATACAGTCTTAAATATATATAAAGTATAAAAAAATAAAAAACAGTTTCGAGAAGGGGAGAGAGGGAGAGAGGGAGAGAGAGAGAGGAGCTTACCTTCGAAGTCGTCTAGATGGAAGACGACTGGATGGAGCTCAACTGGATGGAGGTTTGGGGTCTTCGATCGACTGATAGAGAGGTCTTCGATCGACTGGATGGAGGTCTTCGGAGGTCTTCCGAGGTCTTCGATCGACTTGATGGGGGTCGGGGATCTTCGATCGACTGGATGGAGGTGGTGGATCAAAAAATTCATTAAATTAAAGGGACACACCATCTGGCGTGTCTCGTACGTATCCCCGGCGTGTCCGCGTGTTAGACACCACCACGACACCAATTTTGGAGTGTCCATGCTTCATAGAATAACGGAATGTTATTCCCTTGGTCCTTGGAGAGGAACGAAGATCCGTCCAAAGTGGTCGTCCAAAGTGGCTTTTTTTTTGTTTGGTGCGTGTCCCTTCGTGATTTTCACGATTGATAATTTGATTAGACAGAGGCAAGTGCATGTAAAATTGGTGTTGTATGTGTAAGCACAATGCAAAATCTGTGAGTCACCTTCTTATTCATTGTGAGGTGATGAAGGAGTTGTGGTCTTTGACTCTATTTTTGTTTGGAGTGGATTGGACAATCCCAAGTAATGTGAAAGATTGTCTCTATTATTGGAAAGGTGTAGTGTGGGGAGAAGAAGGAAGAAGGCATGGTGCTTGGCCCATTTGGCAATCATCTGGATAATTTGGGGAGAGAGGCATAAACGAACTTTTGTTGGTAAAAATTTTGAGTAAAGAGTAAAATTTTGTCCTTTTTTGTGTAGTTCGTTTTTGGAGAGGATTGACCCATCCTTGACCCAAATTTTGGATTCTTTAGAGACCTCTAAATAGGTTTATGATGAAGTCTTCCATTTTCCTTTGTTCATCAGTTGCACTCTCATGGTGCCTCTTCTTAATGAAATCTTTTATTTATGAAAAAAATGGCCTTTGATGGAAAACCGGATGACCTATTCTGCTGCATATACTGAATTTAATTGATTAATTATCGCCATGTGGTATAGAATAGTTCATTTCTTCATTTTTTCTTTTCTTTCCCTTTCTTTTCTTTTGATTTTTACACTTTTTTTTCCTTTCTTTTAATACTAAAATCAAGATGACCTTTTTTGTTTGTTATGCATTCATAGTGATGTGGCAATGCTGGAAGAACCACAGGGGAGCTCCTTTCCTAGTGTTTTTTCGTTGTATTTGTGCCAACACTATGAATTAGGTTAGGTTTATATATATGGCAGTGTTTCCTTTTTTAAGAGATTGTATAGGTGTATATATATGGCAGTGTTTTAGGTTTATATATATGGCAGTGTTTCCTTTTTAGTCTTAAGGTTAGGTTTACTATATAATCAGATGTATTCTTTGTATTAGTACACAATTTGAATATATAGATTTATTCAAAAACTTACATGGTATCAGAGCCAGTAATAATCATATCATCCACATACAGTAATAAGGCAACAAACCCAGCAGAGGTAGGGGGGAGAAACAAAGCAGAGTCTTAGGTAAAAGGATGAAACCTAAGCTCAGTAACAACAATCTCAAAGCTATCATACCAAGCACGAAAAGATTGCTACAGACCATACAGAGCACGCTGAAGACGACAAACTTGTCCTGAGGAATGGTAAAGGCCAGGGGGAGGATGCATGTAAAACCTCCTCAGCGAGATGACCATTAAGAAAATCATTCTTAACATCCATCTAATAAAGAGGCCAATGACGAATAGCAGCGACAGATTTCAAAATACGGACAGTAGTCATCTTGTCAACAAGGGCAAAGGTCTCCTCATAATCAATACCATACTCCTAGGAAAAACCCTTGGCAACTAGGCGAGCCTTATAGCGTTCAAAGAACCTTCAGAATGAGTCTTGACTTTGTAGACCCATTTGTAACCAACCAGATTCTTACCAGCAAGCAAAGGAACCAACTCCCAAGTACTAATTTTCTGCAAAGTAGACAACTCATCCTCTATGGTTTGAATCCAATGAGGATCCTGATAGGCCATCTTGTAAGATTGAGGTTTTGAAAAAGAGAGTATAGTAGGCAAAAATGTACAGTATGAAGGAGAAAAACATGTTTTAGCAAAACTAAGTTTGACTACCTGTTTACGGATGCAAAGGGATACTTACGGTTAGTAAGATCAGAGTCGTCATAAGCAGAAGGATTAGCAGCAGGGGCAGAGACAACTGGTGGAGGGAGAGCTTTGCGACAAGAATAGACTAACACCGGAGGAGGAGAAGGAGAAGGAAAAGGAGCAGGAGCAGGAGCAGGAGCAGGAGCAGGCGGGAAAGGAGAAGGAGAGGAGGGAACAGACTCATGGGAGTCAGTGAATAGGGACTCATTAGGAGGGGTGCCTAACCCTAAGACTAAAAAGGTACACTCTGAGGTCAATGGAGGTGAGGATACCCAGCTATCTACGCTAGTAGGTGAAAACATGTTCTCCATGTATTGTTTAGGAGGATCAATGTAATCTATGCTTGCAATAATTGTATCACTTATGGTGTAGGGTTGTAATTGAAGCATACGAGTGTTATTGCTTGTTGGAGAAACTAGAAAAAGTTCAGGATGGATAGAACCCACTTAATCATTTCCCGTCTCTTTTTAAGACTGATTATTGGGTAGGGAGGGTACGTGGTTATCTTATGCGTCTTTGGTTTACATAGGATTTTACGATGAGTGATGAAATAATTTTATGATCAAGAAATTCTTCTCAGTAATTGGCAAAACTTGTTTTTTCATCCTAGTGACAAAAAATTAGTATTTTACCTGGATTTTCAGGGTAATAATTGTTGGGTAACCATAAGAGGAAAACATGATATTATGATATACTCGGCCTTCTTCATCACCTTATGTCTTTCTATCAAGGAATGCCTCAAAGATGGAACACCTCCATTTCAATTCTAATTGGCAGGAAAGCTCAAACAATTCCTCATATTCAATTTTATTGCTGTTATTATTTTGAACAGAAAATGAAAATTAGGACTGAATACTTTTGTAGAGTAGATTTAGAGAAATTTTAAGTTAGAATCTCTGTTTTATTTCATAGTTACAGGATTATAACTGTAATTTACCTGCTTATAGCCTTCTTCAATCTAGAAGTCTACTATGTACTTCTGTTTCTACTCCGTTTCATGGTCATGCTTTTTACTATTTAGATTCTCTGTAAGTTGTTTGCATTACTTCTATGAAGCCTGCTTATGATATACTGTCTTATTCATCTCATCATTGACTGATTTCAGTTTAACAATATCTGACTTTTCCCTCTTCCATTTTTCCAATGTCTTCACCAAATGCAGGACCACTATCGGTAACTGATTTTTCTGTTTCTCGAAATGATGGTACCAAGGTTCGGATATCATTTAAGGTATTGCATTTGTATAAAGTTTGCTAGTTTCTATTGTATAGTGAAAAATATAAAAGCCCAAGGTTGCTGGAAATTCTCATCTTTCATTCTTATTTTTACCAATTAATGGTGTAGGGGCTACCAGGTGGCTACAGTGAGGATGTTGCCCTCAAAACCTACCCTCACTGTGAAACTGTTCCTTGTGATGAGTTTGAAGATGCATTCAAGGTTGGTTACGATGTAATTTTAACAGCCTGTGGTCAGAATTCAGGACACAGTTCAGAATCACAATTATAAATTTTGTTTTACATATCACTTAATGAGATTGGGGCTGTGCAGCTTATGGAGCTGCTTGTAGATTTTTTTAATTTTGAAAATTTGTGCCAAACTGTTTGGGGCGACTTTTGCCTACAGCTTATGAGGCACAAATAGCTTAAATAAGTTGGAAAAAAAAACTAATTATTGAGAAGTAGGCAGAGAAGTGCTTTTAGCTCTATGTTACCAGAAAATGCTAATACCCTAGTGAATTACGTATTGGTACGAACATTCCGAAACATGTTACACTTTCATTTCAAAATAGTAAATTTAGTGATCCGAAACGATCCCATAAGTTTTTTCCAATATATTTCTTTAAATGTTACCTTAGGAGAAAAAAAATCAAATATATGAACTAAAATCTAAGGCGAGTTAAGTTTTGACAAGACAGTAACATAAAAAATGGGTCATAATTTTCATAGAAATGATTTGCTACATAAAAATAAAAAATAAATAAATAAAATTATTGGATACCTAATACTTAAAAGAAAATTACTCTAGTGTAATATATATAAGTCTACTCCTATCGTATCACATTTTAGAGCATGTGGCGTACCACGTTTCTTTTTCCGTTCCATGTACCAGAATGATCCACGTTCCAGTTAACATAGTTTTAGCTTTTACTTCTGATTATTAACTTTCAATTTGCAAAAAGCTGCACCAAACAGGCCCATTCTTTCTTTCCGTTGACATCTATTTATTTGTTAATGACTCCTATTTTAGTAGTGAACCAAATTCTAAAAGATGGATTTGTCAATTCGAATGCTGGTAAACAAAATGAAATGGTTTGGTTACAACTGTATCTGAAGGGCTCCTAGCTTAAATTAATATAATCATCCCTGCTTGGTTTGTTCTTGAATATATTTTGCAGGCTGTTGAACTCTGGTTGGCTGATAAAGCTATTCTTCCAATTGAGAATAGTTTAGGTGGAAGCATCCATCGCAATTATGATTTACTCCTTCGTCATAGACTGCATATTGTGGCTGAGGTTCAGTTGGCCATTAGTCTCTGCCTTCTAGCACTACCAGGTGTCCGAACAGACCAGTTAAAACGTGTTCTGAGTCATCCAATGGTCAGGCTTTATTTCTTTTAGTTTTTTGTCTTTGAGATGGGGAGAAGGATTGTTGAGTTGAGTTTTATTAACTGTGTGAAAAAAGTGTGTGTGTGTGTGTGTGTGTGTGTGTGTGTGAGAGAGAGAGAGAGAGAGAGAGAGAGAGACCTGATATATCCCAGACTTGTTATTCACTTGTCTCAACTATTCAAGGAGCAATTGCTTCAAGTCATATCCATCGCATGTTTTTTTTTTTTTTTTTTTTTGGATAAATAAATAGGCTTTATTAGAAAAACATCAAGATGATGCAAAGAATACAAAAATTCAGCCTCCATGGGGATAACAAAGCTAAGAAATCAAATCATGCACAAAATCTACAAAAGCCAAAACGTCTAGATCAACCAAACCTATAACCCAACTATATAACACCATAAGCAACCACCTCTCTAGCCAAGGGACCGAATGAGACACGCCTTTGAATACACGCCTATTATGCTCCAGCCAAATCAACCACATTAAACAGTGCGAAGCAATCATCCGTGCCTTCCAATGCCTCCTCCCAACCCTACCCCTAGCCCAACTTTGCAAAACTGCCAGCACAGAACCCGGCTGCACCCAAACCAAACCAAAAGTCACTCCTCTTGGACCGTGGGCAATTCCACACCAAAGAATCCTCTCTTACGCCCCCCAACTTGCAACCCATACAGAAAGCCCAAAAGCTCCACCAGCTGGTCCACCGCATCTTGTTTGTGGTAAGAGAGTGATCACTGTTCTAAATTTTGATATTGGATTAAGCTATAACTTTGAAGTAACGTTCATTCTCTTTGGAAGTGGAATTCAGTTGTGAAAAATTGAAAATCATAGAAGTTGAAGTGATGTGGAAAACACTCAACTTCTTACAGGAGTATATGGTTTTTTTTTTTTATAGGAAGGACAGGAGTATATGGTTTAAACTGTGAATTTGGGTAAAATTTTCTCTCTAGAGAAGTGTTCATTTCATTTTTGTAGAAACTTAAACCATGCCTAGATCATAGAGTGGGGAAGCCTAGAATAATTATTGCCATACTGAGTTTAGGGACCTCACTTTTTGTTTGTCATATGGACAATTACACGCTTTTATAGTCGGGTCATATTTTATTTTATAGACTATAGTCCTTTTGAATAATTAGGCTATGAATCACCGACACTTCAAAATAGGTGTCGTATCTGTGTCGGACACATATACACAAACACGGCCTACATGGACATGATGGGGAAACAACAAAGACTTATTTTAATTTTCCAAAGTTAATTTTGGGGTCATATTATAATACTTGGAAACATGAATGTTGAATTAAAAAGGAAAATAGAACTAATATTGAACCATCAATAACACAGCATGGATCTAAACACAGTTGTGAAGTTGAGAGACTGGCTTCTAATAATCTCTGGTACCTATTGCAACACAGATCTCGCCTTTGGCTGATTTAAATTTAATTAGTTTTTTTTTTTTTTTGTTAATGTTAAATCAGTGCTAGTTTTCATTATTTTTTGGTTGTTTATGATGTAATATTCATATGCATAGAAATTAAAAATAAATCCAATATCCCCATTGTGTTATGTCTTTATTTTTTTGAAATCGCCGTGTCCCATGTCCATGTCTGTATCCCATGTCCATGTCTGTATCCATATACATATCCATACTTCATAGTAACTAGGTTCTTGTTAAATAAAAAGTTCTAAATCCTCAAAATTTAAGTGCTACAATTTGACAAGTTCTGTATTTCAGGCCCTTGCCCAAAGTGATGCTTTCCTGAGTAAGTTAGGTGTTGCCAGAGAAAATGTGGACGACCCAGCTGGTGCTGCTCAGGTAATCTATGGTTGTCACTTTTGGCATCTTATTTTAACCTCTCTTATACCACTCCAGCTAATATCTTTGTTCTAACTCTATTAACTTTTGAGTCAGTTTGTTGCCTTAAATGGATTGAGGGATGCTGGTGTTGTTGCAAGTGTTCGAGCTGCAGAAATTTATGGGCTTAGTATACTTGCTGAGAGATTCCAGGTTAGTTTCTCCCTACCTGTTTCTGAACCCTAATTCTTTTATCCTCCATTTGATTGCCAAGAAATAAGAGAAAAGAAAGAAAAATGGAAACATGAGAATTCTAGTATTTACTTAAATGAAAAATGAAGCATTCAATTGCAAATCTCACCTCCCTTTCCCATCAGTCAATAAACAATCCCTATAAATTTTGGGTGGAGTGCCCTTGAGGCATGACCCCAAGGGAAATGAATCATTTAATAGGAAAGATTATCATATTGTATATTGTTATGTGCAACTTCGGACATGTTTGAGGAAGATTTTTTTTTTGCCAAATGCTACTAAGTTGTGTAATCATATTATGTTATGAGAAACGGTGCTGAGGTTACTTGAATTCCATGGCCTCTGCAGGATGACTCTGATATTGTTACTCGTTACTTGGTACTTGCAAGGGAACCTATAATTCCAAGAGCTGATAAGCCCTTTAAGGTGAGACTTTGTTTTGCCTAGTCTATTCAATTTAGTGGTTGCCTAAAGGTGTGAAAAGTTAGATTTTGATGTCCTTTATTCTAGACAAGCATTGTATTTACTTTGGATGAAGGCCCTGGAGTGTTGTTTAAAGCCTTATCAGTGTTTGCACTGAGGAACATCAATTTGACAAAGGTATCTTGCTCTATTAGGGTTGGATTGTATCATTCGATTATCCTTCTTTAGAAAATCCCTTGCCCTTAACTTTTTCCATTTCAATATGATTTCAGATTGAAAGTCGACCACAAAGAAAGCGACCGTTAAGGGTGGTTGATGACTCAAACACTGGAAGTGCCAAGTGAGTACTAATTTCACATTTGATTTAAATCAGCTAGACCACCCAAGAGTGCTAGCCTGGTGGTTGGGGGCTTACTTCCATGTGATTTGATGACCAAGAGGACATAGGTTCTAGTCCCGAGGGCAAGACTCATGACCATCAATCCTGGGCCACTGGCCCCTTGCCAGCTAAGAAGCACGGATACGAATACGGATGCGGATACAGACATGGATGCGGACACGGGGCATGGCAATTTAAAAAATATGGGGACACGGACACGGACATGGACATGGCGAGGACACGGCAATAAAATATGTTTTCATATATGTTTATTTGCTATCTAAATTAATACTACATCCACAAACAATCAATTTTAACAAAAATAACTCTAATTCTATAAATTTTAAAATAAAATAAAATAAAATAAAACTTTTAAATTAGCACTTACAATTTATATCTTCTTTTTTTAATTTTTATGGAGGATTTATTAAGTATTTAAATCTAAGAAAATAATAATAAACATTCAACATTCATCAAAAGAACTAAAGAAAATGAGAGAAAAGATAACTTGGTATGTCCCTAATGTGTTTCCGAAGTGTCCCCAGCATGTCCCCTGAAAATAAATTACTTAAATAAGAGGGACACACCATGTGGTGTGTCCCCGCCGTGTCTACGTGTCCTCGCCATGTCCGTGTGTCCGACATGGATACAGCACTTGCTTTGAAGTGTCGGTGCTTCATAGCTTGTCACTATGCCTTCGGTGAGGTAGTTTTAAAAATGGGCCACAACTGTTACGTAGCGCCATTACGTAACCGTATGGGTAGTCATTGTTACCTGTTATGGCCATGTTAATGGTGTAATTGAATTTCACAAGTGTAATGGTTGCCACCATTATGTAATGCCATAATGGGCCGTTATGACACTATTACGGTTGTTATATAACAGTGGCAGCTACTCCTGCTACATTTAAAAGCCAATTATTTTGCTCATTTTCTCCTCTTTCAACTTTTGTTTTATTCACTCACAATTAAAAATTGAACATAACTTTTATATGTAGTTGTAACGTGTATGTTGTACGTTGTGTTACTTGTATAACTTGGAGATATTTATTATATGATTTTAGTTTGTTTAATAAAATAACAACAATAATATTCAAATTTATTTATAAAATAGCTATAACCTGCAAATTTGAAATACAACATATCATTATAAGTTTATAACTACTAATAACAAAATACTTAATAGTAGAGTGGTGTGTTATAAAATTATGACATATGAAATCATTAAATATTGAAAGAAAAATATGTCAAAACTCTCTTCACAGTAACTTAAAAAATTGTATAAAATTTAATGCATACATTGGATCATGTTTTAAAAAAATGTACTAAATCCTCCAACAACAGAATTTTGCTACACACCGGCTGCACCTTCCTACACTTTTTAATCAGCCAAAAGTTTTAATCAGCTTGAAAACCATTTGGAACTTGTATAATTTGCCTTCGAATAAAGTACATGTCATCTAGTTGGCACAAGTTGATGGGTACATTTCCCCAAAAAATTGTGGATACATTTGAGTTGAAAGCTACATTGCAAGGATGTTGACAAGGGAAGATAATCTACGCACTTGGAATTGGTGACATTGTGAATCCTTAGAATTTTGAACCTAAACATGGCAAAGGCATATATCACACTAACGTTTCAAAACAAAGTAAACCATTGTACTCAATTCAGTTCAGTTAAACCTCAACCCTGCATACCATTTGTTTGCGAGAAGAATTACAGAATTATATGCATAACTGACGAGTAAAAATGTGGTGACCTTTCCCAAGCTCTGCAAATGTCACTGATGTGCTCCTAGAGTTTTGAAATATCACTGACCTCTCAAGAGTTTCCCTTTAATTATCATTCTTAATTTGATTTAAAGTGTTAATGGCGCTGAATACAAATCTCCAAAAACAAAAAACAAGAAAAAGGCAAAACCTGGAAAGCAAAATATTTTTACCTCCTTGTACTTGACATTCTCCATTTAAGAGCAAAGTTGTCATTAGACTCATTACAATTTCAGAGGAGATCAGTAATTTTTAAGACTTCTGTCGTTTTTTTGGTGAGTAATTTCTAAGACATTTCAGAGTAAATTGCAATTTCTTACACTTGATGTAGGTACATGATATTTATGGCCGGTCCATAATAGTATTTAAGGAAAATATTACGAATGGACTCTTTTTATTTTGCATTTCTTTTTTCCCTACTGAAACTTTTGAAGCATACTGTTCCATTTGTGCCAACGAACTTCTATCAATCCATGATTTAAGTTTGCTGTCGTTTGATCTATTACTACTTTACTGTTCTTTCTTTAATAGAAGAATATGTGCCCTTTGCTTCTATAAACTTCACTTTAGATAGTACTTTGCATCTACTCAGGAACAATGAATTACTGTTGAAATGGCCTTTGTTATTTTGCTGACTAATTTATGGTTGCAGGTATTTTGATTACCTATTCTATATTGATTTTGAAGCTTCTATGGCAGAGCCACGTGCACAAAGTGCTTTGGGACATTTGCAGGTCTGTGCTCTATAATTTACACCGAATCAAAGAGTAATGATATATAAACAGAAAATTCATACAAAATTTTCATATAGAATGATGTGGTTTAATGTAGACCTTTTACTTTAAAACAAAACACCCACGGAGGTGGTTTTATTTACAAAAATGATATTGCTACAGCATTCTTGTAATATTTTTTGTATGAATAGAATAGAATTTTCCCGGGTCAAAACATGCACCCTATTCATGCTTTTGTGTTTCAATCCCATCAAAATGGTTTAACCATATGCCAAACTGAGAAATTTTTCAAAACTTTAGGAACATTCTCTGTGCAGTTTAACTGAATCCCCGTACAATTGGCGCCGTCTGTGGGAAGCTTGATAGACAAAACCTTGTCTTCCAGGCTCGTCTGATCGCCGTCCATGGCGAACAACGTGGAGTTTCCGTTGTCTGCCATAGACGGAGCCACGCCGGAGTTCACCCGAAGGAGAGAAGGACCTCCCGTCATCCATCTGATGGCGGACTTGGGGACGCCCACCGGAGGACAGTCAGGAGACGCGCGGGATAAGCGCGGAAGAAGTCATGGTCATTCACGGAGTCCAGACGGTCACCGGCGGAGAAGAGACTCACACGCCAGACGTCTGGAAAATAAGTTGAGGGACCAAGACGCTGTCATCCGGCGAATGGCGGCGGAGATGGAGGATCTGAAGCGGCATGTCAAAGGGAAAGGTGTAGCTGGAGTGGGTGACCACAGTAAGCGCACCCCATCCCGCCGTTCAGGCGGTCAGAGTCAGTGACGCACTCAGTCCATATCTATTACCAGAAGTTACCAGGTTGGTGATTCCGACACGCATGCAGAAAAGTCTAGCGCGCAAGACAGCACCTACGAACCCTCACGTCCGGTGACGATGTCGAGGTATTCTTACTCTGCTCATTCAGAGGATTTGCGGGCGGTCTTAAAGGAGCGGGCTCGCCGGCGCGAAGCTCAGAGAATACCGGCTTTCCAGCGGCTATCCTACGGGGTTCACACCAGCGAGGAGTTCGGAATGCCTCCACCCCGCCAAGCAGTGCCACTCTTTGAATATACGGACTTGGCCAGGCTGAGTGCCACCCCTTTTTTCCTGGAAATAGAAACAACACCGCTTCCGGCAGGCTTCCACCAGCCTAAGTTCACACTCTACGACGGAAAAACCGATCCTTACATGCATGTGAGCCACTTCCGACAGGTTATGGCTGGACATAGGCGAAATGACGGACTTATGTGCCTAATCTTCCCGTCAAGTTTAGGCGAGCTGGGCTTAAAGTGGTTCGAGAGGTTGCCGGAAGGGAGCATACAAAGGTGGCATCAGTTGGCCGAGGCGTTTGTTACACGCTTCAAAACCAACACAAAAACACCAAAGGAAGTCGATCACTTACTAAGTGTCAAGATGGAACCGAGCGACACACTGAAGGCATACAACTCAAGGTATTGGGAAACCTTCAACGAGATCTTGGATTGCCTAGTCAACCTCGCAATCACGCAATATAAGCATGGTCTCCCGGTCGGCCATAGACTGCGGGACTCGCTTACCATGCACCAACCGACCTCCATGGGCCAGCTCATGCAGCGCATCAATGAGCACATCCGAGTAGAGGATGACGCATCAGCATCTACCGTGAAGGCAACTCCGGTAGCAACGGACAAGAAGACAACAGGCAAAGTGCACGCAGTTGGGCAAGAGTCCAGCCGCTCAAGTGACCGAGCAGAGGAATCGGACCGTGGCTCGAATCGCAAAAACCGGGGTAAAGGACGTCGGAATGACCGGGATGACTACCCCCGAGATGACGTAGCGGACGCAAACAGAAGGTTGAAGGCAAGGACTGGCATAACCACGGTCTTCAAGATTCCAATCTATCGCATACTTAGTGAAATCCGAGACGAGGAGTATGTCCGGTTTCCTGCTAAGTTGGGTGATGGACAAAAGGGCTACAATCCGCGGTATCGTTGTACGTTTCATCGGGAGCGAGGCTACCGGACTGAGGATTGTTTGCCTTTAAGGCAACACTTAGAAGAGCTGCTCGCGGCCGGGCACCTAGACCTGTACATTGATCGCGGCGTGAAGCCGAATCAGGCTCCGGTCGATCCCAGGGGACAGGATGACCGAGACGCACCACCACAGGGAGTTATTAATGTCATTCACGGCATTGTGGAACCGGAGCGTGTTTGCGAACTCCGGGGCATGATAAAAAAGGCAGAACATATGAGGGAAGTTTTGTCGGTACAGCCTGCCATCAAAAGGGGGAGGACTGAAGAAAAAGACGTGATTAGTTTCACCTCAAGGGATCTAGAGCGTATCCAGACGCCGCACAACGATGCCCTAGTAGTAATACTACGCGTCAAGGAATTTGATGTTAAACGGATCTTGATCGATCAGGGAAGCTCGGTCGAGATCATGTATTATGATGCGTTCAAGCAGCTCAAACTCCGGGAGACGGACTTGGCTCCGGCAACTTCGCCATTGGTTGTATTCAACTCACAACCGGAGTGGCCCTTGGGAAAGATTATCCTGCCGGTCAAAGCGGGATCCGTGGTCAAGCAAGTAGAGTTTTGGGTGCTACAAGTGCCTTCAACATACAACCTTATCCTTGGAAGAGGATGGCTTCACGCCATGAAAGCCGTAGCATCGACCTACCACCAGGTGATGAGATTCCCCTCGGCTATGGGGGCAATCGAGGAGATTTGGGGTGATCAGGTCATGTCCAAGCAGTGCTTCGACTCACACACCAGGCGATTGGAAAGCAAGTTAAGGGACCAAGACGCTGTCATTGGCTTCCCAGCATCTAACAACGAGGCTGAGTACGAGGCCCTTGTTGCCGGGCTAAATGATAGAAGGACCGGAAGACCGAGGAGTTCTGGATGATGTGGGCACTAAGGCAGAGGACAAAGCTGTGGAGGACCTGGTTGAGGTGCGACTCGATGTAGAGCGGCCGGATAAGTTCTTCCTGCTCGGTTTCAGCCTAACTGCCCAAGAGAGGACCAAGATGGTTGAGTTTTTGATGGCTAACATCGAAGTCTTCGCATGGTCGCCTTACGACATGCCGGGCCTCGATCCAAGTTTTATCTACCATCACCTCAACGTCTTCCCTGGAGCAAAGCCAGTCATCCAGCGAACAAGGAGATCGACACTGCATCACGCCGAGGTAGTTGCAAAGGAGGTGAAGAACCTGCTTGAGGCACGAGCAATTCAGGAAGTGCACTACCCTCGGTGGATTTCTAACACAGTAGTGGTGCCCAAGAAGAAGTTGGCACATTATTTTCACGCCTATACCATCATCGTACTGACCGAGTTTCCCCTTAAGGCCTTGTTTGAACGGGCGGACTTTTCAGGCCGAATTCTCAAGTGGGCGGTCGAATTGGGACAGTTTGATGTAAAGTTCCAACCGTGCATAGCCATAAAGGCCCAAACTTTGGCCTTTTGTTGCTGAATTCTCGCCAGGAACTCATCCGGTATGCCCGGTCGATATTGCCGCGGCAGAAGAAGAAGGGACTGCAAGCCTGACCGAGATACCACAACTGTGTGGAGTTGTCGACACGGAATTTGCGCGCCCCACCGCAGTACCCTCAACTTGTACAGTTCAACCAACCGGTGACGCGATGACGGAGTCGGGTATTGTTGTCCCACCCACTCTGTCCGGTACCACGTCGTCAGTGGGTGAAGTAATGGAACTACTCAGCACAGAGCCTGCGGCCGACATAATACCGCAACCTGGTGATTCGCCTACGGACTTAAGCATTGTAGACCGACTTGCTGAGTCCGGTGCCGAATCACCAAGGGGGGCTGGAGTGGAACCAATCAACACAAACACGGAACTTGAAACCAGACAGCCAAGAAACCGTGATCCCATTGCCCTTTGCAACTCTCAGGACCCATCAGACTGCTGGAAGCTTTTTGTGGGAGAAATGTGGAAGCTTTTTGTTGATGGAGCGTCCAACCGTCACGGTGCCGGC
>NW_021025125.1:1126132-1151972 GCF_004153795.1 Camellia sinensis
ACGATGGATAGCACGGTGAAGGGGCATTCCTCCCTGCCCCAAGGCGTTGTCTCAATTTCTGCAAGTTCAAGGTGGACATCGGCCGGGATGCTGTACTCCTCCCTGAATGCAGCCAGTGCAGCCAGAGTATCTACGAGAAATCGAAATTTTCCCATTTGTGGCCGGCCTAGGATAGCTCGGCTGAGGGGTTTGGCACTGTGGTAATTGGTTGTTGCTCGGCCTTGAGAGCCTCAGGAATGGACAATGGTCCCCTTGGACTCTACAGGAAAATGATGGCAAGTGTAAGTGTGAGCGCGGTCGCGCAAAATGAGCTTTTCTTTAGCTCGGTCATGAAGAGTGCCAAACCACCTCGGTTTCCTAAGCTAACTAAGGAGCTCGGTCGCCCAAGCGAACCAGATGTTAGCCCGGTTGAGCGACCAATTCCTTTTGCTATCTCGGTTTTTGCTTGGGTTCTGACAAACATGTTATTTGCTCGGTTATAAAGGTTTTTTGGATCTAATGAAGACCAGGAGCCCGGTCCGCCCCCGTTCTTCAGTGTTCTTCAGGAAAAATGAAGAACACCATGAGTAATTGAGGGTTTGGGATGGTTTTTGGTGCCCGAATCCTAAAAGCTGCGTTTCTCTCCCCTAATGTGTGAAATATCGAAGAAAATGACAATAAAATGGGAGTTTCAGGACTTACCAAGTTAGGGCAGTGTGTTCTCCACCTTGGAGCTCGAGTTCAGGAACGGCAGAGGATAGGCAATAGCTCTGTGAAGCTTGATAAGCAAGAGAGGCAGTAAGAACGGAAGGAAGAGGGCAGGGGCATGTTTATAAAGGGTAAGAAACCGCCCAAATTCAAATTTGCAAAGACGGCTGGGTTAGCCGCTCGAGGGCGAATAAAAGGACGACACGTGTTCCCATTAATGCAGCGTCAGAGTTGAAGCGACAGGAAAGTCAGGCGAGACGACGACCGAGGAGCCAGCCGGGCTGGTCTTGAAGATAGGAATGAAAAACCGAGAAGTTGAACCGGGCAAGTTCTGAAGCCAGGAATAATAACCGGCCTGATCGCCATTCTGCAAACCGCGGACCGAGGAAAAGATTATCCCGGTCAGTATAGGTAATCCCAGTCACGCTTCAGCGGACGGAATTAAGGGGCAATTGAGAGGGAGATCTATGATCTGGAATTGGGCCGAGGTAACAGCCGAGCAGGTTGAGAGCCTAATGGTGCATGGGGCCGAGATGACCGGCGATCCGCCCGGAGATGGGCTGCCAGGACTTGGGCCGGGCAGGAGTTGGGCCAAGTATGTGCCGCCCCAGACCGTAAAGAAGCTGCTCGATAGGGCCGTGCTCGGTTGGACTGAGCTGCTTGATCAGGCGATGGTGGAGCCAGTCAAGCTGAGTGACCGGCGCCCGGAAAGGTGTGGTCAGCCGAGGTAATCGTTTGATCGGCAGGAAGGCCGACCACAGGAGGTGCCCCGGGCTCGGCTTTGCCGAGATGCCGCCTAGCCCGGTCCTCCTTGGGCTTAGCCACTGAAGTGCTTGGGTATGAAGCACAGCACGGCCGTGGATAGAGAAGCTCGGCTGCCGAGCTCCAGCTGAGAAGGCAGGCAGTTGAGATTAGGTGATGTTCAGCAAGGTTTACGCTGACAGATGGGATAGCGGAGCCACGTGTCAGGAGATGACTGGGAGTGGATATGGGGCGCAGAGGGTATATAAGCATGTCTACGCCCCCATACGCGGACAGACGAACACTTTGTAAGGAACTCCTACACTCAAACACTCTCTCTCTCTCCTGTCCCTAAGGTGTGTGCTAATTAGATCGTCGGAGGGGTTTTCCGGCCACACACCGCCGGGTAGCTCACCCTCATTGTGCTTTCAAGTGATCGGACAGAAACGGAGCTTGGAAGAAAGGAATACGTGCTTGCCTGAATATTTGCTCCCCGCACAATAGTATTTAAGGAAAATATTGCTAATGGACTCTTTTTATTTTGCATTTCTTTTTTCCCTACTGAAACTTTTGAAGCATACTGTTCCATTTGTGCCTACGAACTTCTATCAATCCATGATTTAAGTTTGCTGTTGTTTGATCTATTACTACTTTACTGTTCTTTCTTTAATAGAAGAATATGTGCCCTTTGCTTCTATAAACTTCACTTTAGATAGTACTTTGCATCTACTCGGGAACAATGAATTAATGTTGAAATGGCCGTTGTTATTTTGCTGACTAATTTATGGTTGCAGGTATTTTGATTACCTATTCTATATTGATTTTGAAGCTTCTATGGCAGAGCCCCGTGCACAAAGTGCTTTGGGACATTTGCAGGTCTGTGCTCTATAATTTACACCGAATCAAAGAGTAATGATATACAAACAGAAAATTCATACAAAATTTTCATATAGAATGATGTGGCTTAATGTAGACCTTTTACTTTAAAACAAAACACCCATGGAGGTGGTTTTATTTACAAAAATGATATTGCCACATCATTCTTGTAATATTTTTTGTATGAATAGAATAGAATTTTCCCGGGTCAAAACATGCACCCTATTCATGCTTTTGTGTTTCAATCCCATCAAAATGGTTTAACCATATGCCAAACTGAGAAATTTTTCAAAACTTTAGGAACATTCTCTGTGCAGTTTAACTGAAACAAAATATTCGTTCAGCAAAACTTAAGTAGTTTTGTTACAGCTCGTAATCTCGAAACTGAAAATTATTATTATTGCTCTGTTTAATTTTCCTCTACACTATTCTGATACCCATTTTTTCATTTTCTTTTATTTATATCAACATAATTCATGTTTCTAAATTATACTTGGCATTTGCAATTGGAATATTTCCCTTCGTTTGAGTGCACTTAAAGACAAGAGTTGTTCTTTTCTTTTTGGTTACAAATTTAAACCCGTGAAGACAGACTTCAAACAGTGCCTATAATCAACAAATATGCCCTAGTTATATTTTAGAAGCTCATAGGATAAGATGGGAAACAAGAAAGAGAAAAGAAAGATTGCAAATTATAGCTTGCTTACACTGTTTGCAAAAGAACGCAACTGGTCAGGAAATCAAAACACAAGCCTGACATTGATTCGACATTTTTCATACTTTCACGTTGTAAGAGCATCTCCAATCTTTCACCAAATCTTGTATCAAATTTAAATTTGACGAAAAATTTGGTGAAAAACAAGTTTTTTACATAAGCGTTTGGGGGATAAGCTTGGTATTTTTAAAAAGAATTTGATGAAATTTTTAAGTGAGGAGTGGAGCATTCAAATTTTTTCACCAAATCAAGCTTTTAACCCAAATTTGATGAAAAAGAGATAAGGATTGGAGATGCTCTAATGTATGAGCTTTTCTCCTTTTAGAACTTTTTTCTACTCAGACAAAAACCTCGCTGGAAAGATTTGAGCGCAACCTCTGTTACTTAAATCAATTGAGCTCGAGCTTGTTGCTACAACTTCTCCTTTGGTGAAAATTTTCTTCACTTGGACCAATTGAGGTGGACCTGGTTTGTTAAAATTTGAATTTCTTGAGCCTGCCAGGTTTTGTCCCCATTGTATGTCTCAATAGTTCTTGTAATTTGTTTAAATTTTTTCAATGTCTTTTCCCATTTTGTATTTCTTAGGTTGAAGTCACTAAGGCCATGTTTGTTTAATTGGACTGGAATAGATGAGATTAACATGTCTAGGACTGTGAGTCCTACAATTATCAATCCTTTTGGATTGTATATTCTATCTTATGTTTTGGATTGGCGTGGGATTATGAGGAGAGATTAACAAAATCTTATTCATTTTGCAATTTAACTAATTAGTCCGAAGTTCTCCTTAGTCCTCCATTTTGTATCCCACCCCCATATGGGAGATACTATGTCTAGATGGACTATTAGTTCAGACCCAATTTTCTTAACCAATTAGATTATGCATTTTGTTGGATTATTAATCTAATCCTAAGGCTATGTTCACCCAAACAAACCTAAAGGTCATAAAAATTATTACCTATATTGGTCCCTTTAATTTAGGAATCTAGGAGTGAGAGTCTAGACAAAAGACCTAAGAAGCACAGACACTTCTAAGAAAGTAATGTCGGACACGACACAACGCAAGACCTGTTAGACACTTCCCAATACTTAGACACTTATTAAACACATTACAAGTTTAAATAAAATAACTTGGAATCTAATGATAAAACAAAAACAATAAAAATTAATACTATTCTCCTCTTTTATGTTTTAAAAATTATTCTCTGGCTTACATATTCATATATGTGATATATAATACTTATTTATCCTTATATATGACAGATTATATATTTTGCACATGTCTTACATGTGTCGTGTCCTACATTCGAAACTTTGTATCGGCGTTTCGGTGTATCTATGTTTCTTAGCTTGACTTTATTCACTCGAAGTAACTATTGTCAAACTCAAACCGTTGTTCCAAACTCATTAAATATTATGATCGAACTTATTGGATATATATTTTTAACATATAGATTCCTTGAGAGAAGTTCAAGCTGCCTTCCGTAGCTATTTCAAAGTGGTATAACTCTTAAAAATATATCAGTGCCTATTGCGCAACTCTTGTTTATACTCACTGTTTGCTCGCAATGATAACTATTTCCTTAAATTACTTGAATGTATTGCTTTACCACTATCACTTCCTTTGATGCACAAAAATATAGCAGTTTATGATCCCCATGATTTTGTTATTTCTTTGCAGGAATTGGCAACATTTCTTCGTGTACTTGGTTGCTATCCCAGGGATACAGCTCAATAGATGTCTATCTTGCTGTCGATCTTATCATATAATTATTTATATATTTGTCCAGAATTTGTTGCAGTGGCCTATGTTCTCTGACTGGACATGAAGTCTTCAAAATTCCCAGATTTGATCGATTACACAATCCACCATGTTTGAGACATTTTCTGGAATCCACAATCCACCATGTTTGAGACATTTTCTGTAAGAAAAGTATCATTTAGTGGTCAACAACAATTAAATTCACATTATTAAACCTAAATGTAGTCTAGGAACCATAATTGCTCGTGAGTTGATTATTGAGTGATAACACACATTGACTGTATTAAAGAGAACTTCAGTTTCCACATATGACATTGTTGGCGGGCCAATTGTTGTTGTAACTTGTTGGCTCAGATGATTAACTTACTTTTGTCGTATTATTTTCATTCATGGCTGATCATTGTGCCACTCCCAGCGATTCGAGAACGTTTGTCAGTAGTGTAATGGCTGCAATTGCTGTTTATCAGATCTTCATAGTCAAAGACTCATCTAAGGTAAAGTTTCTTCTGTTTTGTTTAGCTTATCTCCTTCTTTTTCCTCTTTTTCTTCTGTTTTTCTGCATTTATGTTTTCTGGTTTCACTGCGATAGGTCACATTTTTCGCTGTAGGCTTTGAATTTCAAAAGCCTTGAGCAACATCTACAGCTTTTAAAAGTACTAGCCACCGGAAATCGTTATTCATATGCATTTTCTATCCTAATTCGCCAAAACTTGTTAATTTTTCGCTGCAAAACTGAGTAACCTGGATGCTCATGTTGGCATTGTCCCTCTATGGTCCTATTTGGTGCAGATAATGGAGCTGTTTATAGTTTTTGTTTTTTATTTTGAAAAGTTGTAAGTAGAAACTGTATTAGAGTGTGGTGGTAGCTCTGTTTTTCCTGGTTTGGTTATTGTTTTGGCAAAGAATCTACCTTTTTTTTCTTTTCTTTATTATCTTTTTTTCTTTTTTCTGTAGACATTCTTTCTTACACTCATCACAGCAGATCTTTTGAAAGAGATTCTTGTAGGGCGGGTGTATAGAAAAATTCATTGGCCAACTCCCGCTGAGATTCTTGTAGGGCGGGTGTATAGAAAAATTCATTGGCCAACTCCCGCTTCTTTTTTTCAGATGAATAATGTTAATTACATTAATAATTTTAGTTCATGTTTGATTCACAAGATTAATAGTGAAGTATTAATAGTCCTATTAAATTAGTGTGGTATTCACTATCCAATTGGATTAATATCCACTGGATTAATAATCCCACCCCTACCCCATTACTAATAATCCTACAAATTTGTTGCATTAATTATCCATTAGATTAATAATCCTAAACCAAAATGTTAAAACAAACATATGATAATTGGGCCCACGGATTAATAATCTCAATCTCACGCTCTAATCCACCCAATCAAACATGTCCTTAAAGTATATGTGATGTTTTCAAATGGGTAAATTGCAAACATACCTCTGAAATTTGCATAAAATACGAATTTTTTTCTTATAATTTTGAAAATTACATCTCACCCCTTGAAGTTTTTAATTTTGCAATAAATGAACTCTTTTATTAATAAATCATCAAGTTAATTAATAATTTTTAATAATGTCTGAAACTTATTTTGATTAATAATTTAAATGATTTTATTATTGTATAAAAGAGTAGTTAAGAATTTTATTTTTTCAGTTAATTTTGTTAAATAAAAAATTATGACAAAAGAGTATTTGTAATTTTTCAAACTATAAGGGATAATCCATATTTTAAGCAAACCTCAAGGGGTATATGAGGTCATGTTTGATTCACAAGATTAATAGTGAAGTATTAATAATCTTATTAAATTAGTGTGGTATTCACTATCCAATTGGATTAATATCCATTGGATTAATAATCCACCCCTACCCCATTACTAATAATCTTACAAATTTGTTGGATTAATTATCCATTAGATTAATAATCTTAAACCAAAATGTTAAAACAAACATAAGATAATTGGGCCCACGGATTAATAATCTCAATCCCACGCTCTAATCCACCCAATCAAACATGTCCTTAAAGTATATGTGATGTTTTCAGATGGGTAAATTGCAAACATACCTAAAAGTTGCTTAAAATATGAATTTTTTTCTTATAATTTTGAAAATTACATCTCACCCCTTGAAGTTTTTAATTTCACAATAAATGAACTCTTTTGTTAATAAATCATCAAGTTAATTAATAATTTTTAATAATGTCTGAAACTTATTTTGATTAATAATTTAAATGATTTTATTATTGTATAAAAGAGTAGTTAAGAATTTTATTTTTTTTAATTAATTATGTTAAATAAAAAATTTTGATAAGGGAATATGTGTAATTTTTCATCACATAAGATAATGTATATTTTAAACAAATCTCAAAAAGTGTATATGTAATTTACCCTGGCAGATGTAAGGAAGAAGCTCTTTGAGAAACACTAACAATTAAAATTTTTAATTTTTGTACGAATCTGTAATTATTTTAAAAAATTACCACTTCTAATTTTACATATATATATATATAGGTGTTATACATTACTTATTTGTAGAGGTCCATGTGATGGACTATTGTTTTCACAAGTCACTTCTTACCAACAATATTTTTTTTCATGTAGGTTGTTTGTTTTTATTTTAGGGATTGTTTGGAATGATCTAAATAAGTGTATTTTTTGTCTTTTTACGAAAAGATGTGCAAAAAAAATAGAGAGATTATGTGATGAAAAAAAGATAAAAAAACAAAAAGATGAATTATTTTGTGTATGTCAAACTTGGCCTTAATGTAACTGTTTTATAATTATTTTAAAAGGATTCAGACGTCATACAGGATGAACTACTTGATAAATTAATATTTATATGATTAGTACAGCATCCTTTGTTGCATCCTTTTAATTAATTAAATTCATATAATATTTATATGATGAACTACCGGCTTCATAAATTCAATTAATATTTTGTTGCATCCTTTTAAATTCTAATCTTCCTTCTTACAGTAACTATCATAAGATGCCTCATAATAGAAACCAATCTCACAATACTAAAATAATCAACCATATAGATTCAAATTACAAATTATTACATTTTGAGGTGTTTTGGAAAGATGGTTAAAACTTTTTTGACTTTTTATGTGAAACTTGATGTGACTCAAAATGGGTTAAAAAGTGACTTTTGACTTTTTTATGATGCTCCCAAATGGTCCCTTGTTGTGGATATTAGAAGTGGAACATTTCCGTAATGTTTGGTTTAGTTTTTAAATTAATATTTGGATCAAAAAAATTAAAAAATATGTTTGATTAACAAATTTTTTAAATTGTTTTCTCTGTTCTCTTCTTTTTTTTTATTAATAAATCAATTCTCTCTCTCCTCTCTCTTTTCTCTTTCTCTCATATTTTATATATCAATCTATTAAATTTTCTTACACCTATATATTCAATTACAAAAAAAATTTAAAAAAAAAAAGAAGTTACAAATCATCCTAAAATTATTTTTAAAACTCATAACTAAATAAATTTTTAATCTTTAAAAAAAATTTTAACAACTTATTATTTAAAATACAATTCCAATTTCTTTTCAAAAATTAAACCATTGCAGGCTCTTTTCTTTTCTTTTCTTTGTAAACGACTCGGTCCAAACGGACTTTTTACTGCTCCATTTTTGAATAATTTTGCATAACTTTCAAACCTATTTATAGTTTGATTTACTTTCGCAAATTATAATTTGACAGATGAAAATCCAAAAGACTATTTAGCCCTTGTTTGAGAAGAAAAAATATCGGATTTTTTTTATTAAAATAGTCACAAAAATAAAATAGACAAAAAAGTCAATAAGACAACATGTCACATCCAAATCATAATTATTTTATTTTTACTCTCACAAAAGTTAAAAAAATCAAAAAGTTCATCCCAAATAAAAACTTTTTAACCCCAGGTCAAAAAACTAAAAAGTCAACCCAGCATTCCAAACGAACCCTTTTGAATTTTCAATTCAATCATTTGAAGAATAATACTTGACAGCTCGAAATTTCAAGGCTCGATTGCCCCGAAATTCAAAATGACATCATTTTGAATATATATATATATATATATATATATTTTCTCCTCTCTTTCTTCTCGCTGAAACAGAGAATAGGGAAGAGGGAAAAGAGAAGAAAAAGAGAAGAGGGAACAAGGGAGGCGATGGGTTGGAGGGAGAAAGATGGAGACGATGGATGATGATAGAGACGATGGGCTTGAGGGACGATGGGCTGTATAGATCTATGTATACACAGATTTCTGTTTCTTCCTCCTCTCCTTCTTGCTCTGTTTTTTTCTTCTTTCTTTCTCTGCTCTTCTCCGTCTTCCTCTGTTTTTTATTTTGATTTTAGATTTTGATTTGTGTATATTTGGAATATCTGTATAGATTTTTTTTTTTTTTTATTTTGATTTTGATTTTGATTCTGATTATGTTTTTGATTTTGGGATTGATTTTGGATCTTGGTTTTGGATTGTGGAATTTTGTTTGAGAGAAAGATAGAGGAAACTGCGTAGGAAGGCAAGGAAAAAAATAATACTAATAAAATCGGGCCATTCAAGCCCAAGTATTTCGGGCTACGTAGCACAACTGTTTTCTAAAAGGGAGGCCCTTGTTTCCTTTAATATTTTTCATTTTTATTGATTATTTTGGCTTTAACCCTTTTCTAAAATGGAGGCCCTCATTAAGTATGGCAACGGAGCGGGGCAGGGCAGGGCGGGGCGGGACGGGGCCGAGGATGACCCTTCCCGTCCCTAATCCCCAACAGTAACAAAATCCCCGGCCCCGCCTCCGCCTCAGCCCCCGCTGCCGATCCCTGGTAGGGAACCCTTCACCCCTCTCGTTCCCGTCTCCTAACGGGGATCGGGTTTCCCCGACCCTGAGAAATTCCCAGCAAATTTGTTCAATGCATATACAAACACAAGAACAAAAAAAAAAAATAAAAAATAATCTGTATATATACAGATCTGTTCAACACACACACACGCACACACACACATACACACACATAACAGATAAAATATTGTTCATCAACAACAACAAACAACAACAGATATAATATAGATAACAATTTGGAGAAAAAAAAAATTGTTCATCAATAAACAATAGATATATAGAGAGAGAGAGAGAGATGGGGGGCTACACGATCTGTCCGTTGATCAAGGCATCAATCGGACCACAATCTGTTCATGGTCCGTTGATCAAGACATCAATCAATGGTTTCACGGTTTTGGTCATGGTCGTGTTTCAGATCGGTGGCAACGGAGGAATCAGTGATGGTGGTGGCTTCAGATCAGTGGCTTCACCGATCTGTTCAGATCGGTGGTGGTAGTGGATCTGGATGATGTTGATGATGATAAGAAATGAGAGAAATCTAAGTGAGTGAGGGAGAGAGAGATGAGAGAAGTGGTGGTGAGACTTAGAGAGATCTAAGTCAGTGAATGAGGGAGAGTGAGATGAGAGACGTGAGTGAGGAAGAGAGAATTGAAATGCGTGAGACTAAAAGAGAGAGAAGCGTTTGGTTTATATATATAAAGGGGTAAAATAGTAATTTTGCTTCGGGGATGGACGGGGACGGGGCCGGGGCCGGGCCATCCCTAGCCCTCATTTCACATGTTAGGTTGAGAGGCTAAAAAGTTTAAATAATTTTTAAAAAGTAAAATATGTTAAAAAAATCAATATGATAAAATGTCACATTCAAAATAAAATAATTTCATTTTTTCTCTCATAAAATAAAATAAATAAATAAAACTTAATCCAAACGAAATTTTTTAACTCAAACTAAGCCTCGTTTGGCAAGTGGTGATTTCAGCAAAAAAAGTCAAAAAATACTAAAAAATCAAAAAGCCAACAACTTATATTAAAAAGTTAAAGATTTTTTTTTTCCTATTTTTTGTATATATTTTTATAAAAAATTAAAAAATTATCCCAAATATGTTATTTTCTTACATTATATTTTAATTAAAAAATTAAAAAATTACTAAAAAATATATTGCCAAACGAAATCTAAAATAACTAAAAAAAACAAAAAAAACTAATCCATATCCTAAACAAAGGCTTATTTTGGCGACATAGTTTTTAGTCACTTTTTTTGGTTAGTAGCAAAAGCCAAAAGTTGGCTTTTTTGGTCTTTTTTTCATTTGGGAAGTTGGTTTTTAGCCAACGGTGAAATTATAATTTTACCTCTCATGGGTCAAAATATGTTACATACTTAGGTGAAGTTGTAAATATTTTAAATAACAGCTGTGATTAGGACCCCACAGATTCCCACCCCCACCACCCCACACACACGTGAGGGTTGGTGAGTGGGGGAGAAGAAAAAATAAATAAATAAATAAAATTTTGACCAATCAAAATTTAAAGGGGGTCGTGGAGGTGGCTTTCAAAGGGGGTCGCAGTCTTTTTTCTTTAAATAAATAGGGGTAGTTTGGTCATTTTATTATGATTTGATATCATAAACAAATATTAATTAAAAAAGTCAAAAGTTCCTTTTTATCAACTTTTCAAATTATTTGTCTAAAAAAACTAAAAATTTAATTAAAAATTAAAAAATTACTTTTTACCATCTTCCCAAAACAACCGAAAGCCCTAGTGTAGATTCGTAATCTCTGTGCTGGCTGCAATTGCAAATGGAAGTTGTCTCTGTCGTCTGTCGCGGCTCCCGTCCCAAATAAAAGTAATATAGATCTGCTAACGCCCACACACATCTTGATGATGAGAGAGAGTGTCTTTGACTAATTGACATGATTCGTTTGCCATTATTTTTATGGATAAATCTGAGAGAATAATGCGAAATTATTCATTGTTATGGAAATATTAGGTATTTATACTCTTTAATTAATTATTATTTAATATATTTTATATATTTTTTAATTATTTAATATAATATTTTATTTATTCATATTCTTCGCCAATCACAATATTATAAAATATCACGTATCTATATTAATATTATAAAATATCACGTGTCTATATTATGAAATTATTAAATAATTATTCTAGAATAATTATATCAAATTTTCTCCTAATATAGTTCAAATTAGGGCAAATTACAAACACCCCCTCGAGGTTTGATAAAAATACAGATTCTTCCCTGAGATTTGAAAAATTACAAATTGACCCCTGAGGGTCAAATTTTCATAACAAATTAGGGGAAATTAGGGGGGAAGCTGTATGAAAATAAAAACCCCAGGGGCAATTTGTTATGAAAATATAAACCTTAGGGGTGAGATGTAATTTCTCAAACCTCAGGGGAGAATCTGTATTTTTACCAAACCTCGAGGGGTGTTTGTAATTTGCCCTTAAAATTATCAAAACTGATTAATAAAAATGATATAAAGTCATAAAACAAATAAGATACTATATATATATCATTGTAAAAAAAATACTAGTTTACTTGGTTAGAGTTTTCTAAAAAACTTTTCAAAAAATTTTATTTTTTATTTTTCGCATTTTTTATTTTTACGGAATTTTTTTAATATTTTAAGCAATTTTTTTAATTTTTAAACATACCTAACATAAATATATTTAAAAAGTAAAAAAAATTATGAAAAAAACCTTTTAAAAATTCACTAAATACCAAAAATATAAGAATTCAATACATTTTTTTTATATTTTTATGTATTTATTAATTTTTTAAAATATTTTTTCACAATTTTTTTATTTTTTAAATACATCTAAGTAAAGTACATCTAAAAAAGTAAAAAAAAATGTTTAAAATTTTAAAAATATTCACTAAAAACAAAAAAAAATACGAAAACTAAAAAATTCAATTTTTAAAAAATTTAATCCAAAAACTTAAACCAAACACATTTTTCAATATATATGATAAGTGAAATACTAATAAAATGAGGTTTATTATATTTTCTCTGAGGGGCTCCTCTCCAGCTGAATAATTCAACTAGACGAAACTATCGGTCTTTCGTGGGCTCATCATGACTAGTCTCAATAATTTGAATAGTTCATCTTAAAAGCTAAAATAGTATCAAATTGAAAAAAATCAAAAAAAAAAAAAAAAACATATGCAAACAAAACCTATCTGCTAGGTCACGTGGGTTGTGGCAGGGCTGCCAGGCACACTACCAGATACGCGAATAGACAATTTTGCCCTTGAAAATTTTTGAAAACTACACCAATTATTCAACTATTAGGGGCAATTTTGTCATTTTCTTTCTTACAACATTTCAAACACATTTTTCAATATAATAATCTAACAAAAAATCTAATCTATATTCTCAAATACAAAAATTAAAATAATTAAATAGTCAAATAGTAAAAAAATCTAAAAAATAGCCGCTTCCAAATGAGACTATTATAAGATGACCTGTTCGGATAATCGAGGTAAGTCCCGTTATGGACCGACAATGTCATCTAGTTTAATAATTCAAGTGCAGAGGAGCCTCCTCCTTTCTCTAAAGCCCATGTGAAGTTAGTATAAAGCTCATGTGAAGGTAGTATAATGTATCTTATTTTTATTATTTCTGTTTAAGACAAATTATATTAATTTTTATTTAAATTTGAAAAAATTATACTCAAAACTATAAGTTCAATATAACTACACTACCCTTTAGTGTTTTAATTCACATAAAACTTTATTTGTTATTCATTAATCATATAGATTCAAAAATAATGTCATTATCTTTTGTATAGTCAAGCATATATTTTATTTTTTATCATTCTTTGTTTTTTCTATTACTAGCAAATGAACCATGTCTAAAGGCACTCCCAACTTAAATTTAGATCTTTTGACCTAAATTTAGTTTACTAAATATATTTTGAAACGTTTATTAAATACAATGGTTTTTTTTATTATCAAATTTAGGTCTTTTGATTTAAATTTAGTTTTTATTTCAAATCAAACTAATCTAACTAATATATTTTGATGAAATCGCGGTGAAACCAACAAATCAATCAAATCGAAAATGGTTCAGTCTAATCGATTAGGTCAAAAAATCGACCAGCTTACACAAAATATAATAAATTAATTAAAATTTTTAATTTTATATTAAAATTTAAATTATCTTGAATTGAAGCAGGTACAATATTACAATATTAAATGAAAGAATAAAGTTCATTTTATATAAATGAAATAACTCACTTTTTTCTTCTTTTTCTGATGTAGGATTATGTAAAATAAAAATTAACAATTATTTGAATGAAAAGTTTATTTCGAATTAAACAACCTCAGCTATTTAATTTTTAATTAATTCAATTCATTCCATTCCAACCAAACAATTGAATCAAATGTCCTAATTTTCTTCTAGACATTTTTTTAAACCATCATGATTATTATGTAAATACCTATAAAATAAGAAAATTTAATATCTATCCATATCGATTTGCTTTATTTATAACTAATCTTTCTTTGTTTGGAAACAAATTTTATCATGCAATTATTCTTTTTCATCGTTTGTAATCAAGAATTATAAAACTCCTATTTTTTCTATTGATGTTATCCAAACACATGGAGTGTGTAGTAAATTCACCATCCTCTAACTTCTGGCCATCATATGTCGTTGTTAGCTAGGTGTATGTTTGAATTTTATATTGATTTTATTTTATTATTACTGTTTTCTTTTTGTTAGCATTGGTATAATTCAATAGCAATTTACTTTCACGTGAATAGTGTAAAATTTTATTTTATTCAGATTGCAGGAATCAATCGCTAATATTTTGATAAAGTAGTTACAGATCACAGTTAAATTAACGATTTAGTCAAATCAAAACCGATTAAACCTATCAGCAAGGTTAGAAGGCTAACCAACTCACAAAAAAATTAATTAATTGAAACTTTAAAAATTTAAATTTTATTTAATTAAAATATGAACAATACTGTAATATTAAATGAAAATATAAGATTTACTTTATATAAGTAAAACAACCCACTCAATCATTATTTTTCCGATGTGGGGTTGTTTAAACTAAAGCTAATAATTGTTTAGGTCAGAAGTGTGAGACCCCTAAGTTTTGTAACCTTATTAGGCCCCTAAATTTTGAATTATTATAATAAAGCTCTTAGTTCGTCGATTATTCGCAAATTAAATCTTAGAACCGAAAACGCATCACCGACGAACCCATACAAACCCTAAACGACCCTGGAAGCTTAGAAATTATTTCTAACACTCTAATATTAATTATTTAACTCCCAAAATTTTAGATTAATAACTCTAAACCTTAACTTCCGATTTTCACAGTTTTCGTTCGGTTATTTACCTTTAAATTCAAAGCAAGATAATACAGACCGAATTATTTTTCCTAATACTAATTTATTAACTTTACACTTGAAATAGATACTTTAATTGAGCCCATGCCCTCGCATTTTTATTAAATCACAAATTGACCCAAACATGGGTATAAAATATGGTGAATCTATAAAATTTATTATATTTTTTCAATTTTCGAAACTAACCAATATAATTTGTAATTGTATTTATTATTTTATTTAATAATGTGTGCATGTGAGATTTATTATACAAATAGTAATAAGGTGCACAATATCATACAAAAAAATGCAAATTCTCAGAGCATAAGATCAACCAAGCATTATTTGCCGAGTGAACGAGCTGGAAGCTGACATAGGATCCATTTTAAGGACAAGTTATTTGTTACCTTAGGTGCACGGTCACATGGTGTGACAAAATGAGATCCAGTGTCACTGTTGTGGATGAATTATAGTGGTAATTGTCGTGTGTGTTGTACAACTTATTTTAGATTTGGAGGAAAACCCTAACTAGATCGTATTTAGGAACCTAATTAAGACCTTTAGTCCTCCACTATTCCATTGCATTCAAACTAAATTCAAACTATCTAATACAATTCCAACCAAGGGACATTTAGGACCTTTTGCACCAAATTCATTATATAAACAACCCCTCCCTTAGCATTTTACATACAAGAACAACACTTATACACACTATATTCAACTGAGAGAAAAGAAAGGAAGGAGGGTGAGCTTGGTAAAAGAGTGGAGAGGAAGAAAAAGTTTGCTAGCAATTCCACAACTCTCAAGTAAGTCACAACACAACTCTCTCTTTCATTTTTCTTTTTCAAATACATGTTATTAAAAGTTTAAAATGGTATTTTCACATGTGTTCTAATGGTATTCTTGCGTTAAAAATGAAAGGATTTGAGCCTTGATTCTACCATTCTTCTATTTCTCTTTATCGGTATAAGACTACATTTTTCCATATCAATCTCTCAAAATTTCAAAGACACACCTTCACCTTAAATTTCTGAGTTTAATACATATTATTTAGCATGTTTTCATCACAAAAGAAGTGGAAAAAAAATGTCTTGCAACAAAGCAGCAAAAGAAGCAAAAAAAGAAGCAAAAGAAGCAACAAACCTTGCAGTTGGCGTTACGCAGTATATAACCGTTGCTAGGCATCTGAGGTAAATTTTGCAACAAAGCAGTAAAAGAAGGGGCATACCGAATAATCCGCGTTCGATTCTTGCGGTTGGGAGGACGAAATCTCTTTGGGGGATTTCTAAACTACTAACAACTAACCCTGTAACCTGTGTTAATTACTTGAATGTTATGCTTCTTTCCCCTATTGTTGTAATTTGCTATTGTGTATTAGATTAGGAAAAATGGACGGGGTGTGTGTGTGTTTACTGGGCATTCAAAACTCAAGACATTTCATGCCAGGTATCAAAGAAATGTACAAAGCCAACGAAGAGTCAAAGACATTTGAAGACTTAAGTTTGACTTAGAGAAAGTTCGGAACCATTTCACTTATTAGTTTGACTGTGCTTTTATTTATTAATAATGGGACTTGTTTTGTAAATTTAAAATTTGAGACACTGCAATTATTATTTACCTTGTAATCCTATACCTATCTTTACGTTGCTTATGAGACTTTGCGTCAATGCCTTTTAAGATCTGTTAAAAGGATAGTGCGCTACTTAAGAAAGCTGGACTTAGAAGGGAGGCTAATTTGATTCCTCCGGCGATCTGAGATCATACTTAGTTATTGGCCATAGAACTCATTAGTGTTGTTTCTTAGACTCCTAACCTCAGATAAACCCTGTATTTAATTGTTAATATATTTTCTGATGTTCGCGATTTTTGGGGCGTCATAAGAAGTTTATTTCAAATCAAACAAATCTAACTAATATATTTTGATAAAACCGTTAAATCGCTTTCAAACTAGTGAATCAATCAAACCGAAAACGGTTTAATCTAAGCGATTAGGTCAAAAGACCAACCAATTTACACAAAAGTTAATTAATTAAAATTTTAAATTTTATTTTATTTTAAAATTTAAACTTTGTTAAATTGAAACATGCACAACATTACAATATTAAATGAAAGCATATGATTCACTTTATATAAGTGAAATAATTCATTTTTTTTCTTATTTCCCCGATGTGGCCACATGGGATTGTGTAAAATAAAAGTTAACAATTGTTTGGGAGAAAAATTTATTTCGAATTAAACAATCTCAATTATTTAATTTTTAATTAAATCAATTTACAACGTTCTAACTAATTGTATCTTCTACACATTTTTGAAAACCATCATATCTTATTATATAGATTCTTTTATTCACACATCATCTTTATTAGTTTTAATTCATTTAGTTTTGGTAACTGGAAGTGGGTATAAAATATGGTGAATCTATAAAATTTATTTTATTTTTTCAATTTTCGAAACTAACCAATATAATTTGTAATTGTATTTATTATTTTATTTAATAATGTGTGCATGTGAGATTTATTATACAAATAGTAATAAGGTGCACAATATCATACAAAAAAATGCAAATTCTCAGAGCATAAGATCAACCAAGCATTATTTGCCGAGTGAACGAGCTGGAAGCTGACATAGGATCCATTTTAAGGACAAGTTATTTGTTACCTTAGGTGCACGGTCACATGGTGTGACAAAATGAGATCCAGTGTCACTGTTGTGGATGAATTATAGTGGTAATTGTCGTGTGTGTTGTACAACTTATTTTAGATATTATTTTAATGATTTGAACTATTTAAATTTTAAAAAATATCGAGAACAATATACTTGTAAAAAATTAAATTGGTTGGATATCAATAACATCTTCATCAAATCGCATTTGTTTTCTGTTTGATACATATATAATTTTTATATGGGTGATGATTGAGACCCCCTCCAATCACCACTCCCACCACCCCCCACACACACGTGGCGGGTGGTGATTGGAGGAGAAGGAAAAAAAAAAGAAAAAAAAAAGAAAAAGGGACCAATCATGGGAAGAGGGGGTCAAGGGGGTGAGTAAAAAAGGGGGTCCAAGTCATTCTTCTTTATATATATATATATATATATATAAAGATATGATTTGATGAATAAGTTATTGATAACCGATTAATTTATTTTTTTATAGATATATTATTTTTAACATTTTTTGAAATTTGAACAATTCAAATAATCAAAATAAGACTTAAAATGAGTCCTATAAGCCGCACATCAATCACTGATATGCTTCACGCAGACAAAATTTGGAAAGATTGAGGCCTAGTTTGGGAAGACTAAATAAGTGCACTTTTTGACTTTTTTTGTATTATGTGTAAAAAAAGTAGAGAGGAGATGTTGATTGATGTGACCCAAAAAAGATAAAAAGATGAAATAAGTGCACTTTTTTGGCAGCAGCCAAACTAATTTTAGTTAAAAAGTTACTTAAAAGTCGTATAGAAAAAGTCAAAATGTTATTGTTTTTACACTTTTTTCTATTATATAAAAAGTCAAAAAAGTAATACCCAAACACTTCAAATTTTGTATGTCATATTTTAGCTTAAAAAAATCAAAGGAAGCAAATTTTGAAGAGTGGAAGGTGCTATTTGGACCTGTGAGGCCCACTATAAGTCCAAAATAGATAATTTGAACTTTTTATTTTGGACAAATTACATATACTTCCTTCGAAGTTTAATTAAATTACAGATACTTCTGAGGTTTGAGAAATTACAGCTATCTCTTTGAGGTTTATATTTTCATAACAAATTGCCCTCTGAGGTTTATATTTTCATAACAATTTGTTCCCTAATTTGTTATGCAAATAGTATCTTCAGGGGACTATCTGTAATTTCTCAAACCCCAAGGGGTATCTGTAATTTTGTTAAACCTCGAGGGGGTATATGTAATTTGCCCTTTTATTTTTTAATCCATAACATGAAAAAAATCAAGTTGATTCGAAACATGGCCGACCCTGAGATTTAGGGGGCGTAAGGTGAATTTCGAAAATAGAAGTCCCTCTTACATGGAAAAAAAAAAATTTATGAATAAAACGATAAGTTACAACTTTTTTATATGTTTGTAGCCACAAAAATTTACTTGCTCATGTAATCATTAAAATTATAAACAAAACAATTTAATGAAACAAAATTAGGAAAAAATTATTCAATCAAAACTGATAGAGACCTAGTTAAAAAAATTAGGGCAAAATTATTTATTCTACTAAAATCTAATAGATAAAGAAGGTAAAAAAAAAAATTAGGGCCCATATATTATATGTATTGTTCTTCTTGGGCCCAAACATTTTTTTTTTTTAATATATATTTTCATTTTAATAAATATGGGCCAAACTACACTTATAAATAAATATGGGTTAAATCATATATGGATCCAATAAAATATTTTGGGACCCTTTAAATTGATCTTAAAACCAAAAAAAAAAAAAACATTGGGCCTAGAACATTTTACTTTGAAAGCCGTATTTTTTAGCCAAAATTTTGGAGCTTAAAGCACAGGCCTTACTAGCCTTAGGCTAGGGCTGGTCCTGATTTGAAAATCATGACTACATTAATTTATCGGATTTTCTCTGAAAAATGAATGATTTAGTTTTTAAATAATATATGTTCATTTTTTTGCGAATAAATGTTAAAACTATCATGGCTATAGTTACCAAATAAAATTATTTTTTTCATGGATCATTTAAATATTGTGGCCTAAAAAATGAATAATTTAAATTATTGAAATGACACTAGTAATGAGCCTGGCACTAGTGATGAGCCTCATAGTTCTAACAAAACCGTCCAATTCAAAAACTAGACTGAAGAGAAGCTTGTCCCAGTAAAAAAAGTTACTTCTCAAACTAACTCTGAATTGTAATTGGCGAAAATAGTAGAACCCACTAATTTATATTAACGATGAGAAGAATAATAAAAAATATGGTAATTTGTGATTAGTTGATGGCATATAGTGCCTTGAGGCACCAAATAATTTGCCCATTTTACGGTTCCTATTTTCAACATGCAATGAAAGCTGCTCGTAAATTCGTTCTGGCAATCTTACCAACCAACCAACTCCTGTCCTCACTCTCTGTCCCATTAATTATGGCTTCTTTCATGTTATCTGGTTGGTTGAAATACGTGCAGGGAGGGGGCATTTATTTGTGCTTACTCCTATAGTTGGGAGTCAATGGCACATGGGTCTCGTGCACAACCTAACCTTTCATTGGCACATCACTCATGTGTTGTTTAGTAATATTTATAAAAGTTATTTATTTATTTTTTTTTAAAAAATATTTAAAACCCATAAGTATTTTAAAAATAAAATAAAAGGAGATGGTCAATAATGAAGGTTGGCCTCTAAAAATGATTTGAGATACTTACGTGTAAGTCTTAATAAGTGAATTTATTATCTAATAGTTCTTATGAAAAAAATTTATCATAAAAAAGTCACTAATTTTAAGTTTTAGCGATAATTTATAAAAATTATGATAAAAAAAGTCATTAATTATTAATTTTTAGCGACATATACAAAAAATTGTCATAAAAAATTATTTTTAGCGATAATTTTATCAAGATTTATTTCCGACTTCATAGAAATTAAGTCTAATTATTAGGATCTATTAATAATTTATCCAAATGAAATTTTGTTATGTGAGGTATTAGCCAAATGTGATTATCGATAGACAAAAGTAGTTGCAAGCTGCCGAAAGGTAAGAGTGGCCAAATGTGGAGCAATGTGTTATGCTTGGAAGGGTAAGAGAGGAAAGAAATAATTAATAAAAATTTATTTTCTAAACAAATAAAATCAGTTTATATTTTCATGTTACAAGAATTCAGTATATTTTATAAATTGTTTATAATTTTTTTAAAACAAAAATAGACACTAAGCCTCCGTTTGGCAAGGGCTTTTTCAGGCTTTTTTGGCTATTTTAGCCACAAAAAACAAAATAGGCTATTTTAGCCATAACAAACAAAACATCACATCCAACCTATAATCATTACATTCTTCTCTCACAAAAAAAGTCAAAAAGTCAAAAAGCCAAAAAGCCCTTCCCAAACCAAGTTTTTTAGCCCAGGCTAAAATAGCCAAAAAAACAAAAAAGCCAAAAAGCCAACCCACTTCCCAAACAGAGGCTAAGCAAGTTTTTATTTATAGTTTTCAAATTTTTTATAAATATAAATAAAAAAATTATCAACATAAACCACGGTTAGTTAAAATTAAAATATTATGATTTTTTTGAAAATTTTAAAAAATCCAAATATCTGTATGATCCGAACTTTTTATTAAAAAATCATCTCATTACAAAGTTGTGAGTATATCTAAGCCACGACAATGCGTTGGCTCGAGCTAATCCGTCCATAAAATTTAAGGCCCAAGCCTAGGATTATGGACTTTTTACTAGTCAATAGGCCGGGTTGCTAAAGCCCAATGACCCGACCCATGAATTTTGAACTTTTTTATAGGCCTTGTTTGGAAATACGGTATTTTAATAAGTTTTTGGTTTTTTATGAAAAAATATACAAAAAAATAGAGAGAGTAACGTGATAACTTGTAGTGATTTTTTGACTAAAATATATAGTTAACAAACGAGATCTAAATATATCAAGTAAAATAACTTTTGCTAATCTTGAGATACTTTTGTTTACTTTAAATTAACAGAAATGCTACATTTCTTTTAAAAATTATCAAAAATTCTAAATAATACACCCATATTAATAAACCAAACTAAATCAAACCTTAAGTCCCATCAAATGGGATCGATTACATGAATCATTTTTCTCCACTCGACTCTATTATTGACCATTTGATTAGTCAAATTAAAGAGATTCATATTTCTATTTACTATACTCGCCCACGTCAATTTAGGTCAGTTTCTTCCTTAACACTTCCATCTACAGTTACTGTATCACAACTCTTTCACTACTGCCTTTGTTGGTCTCAGTTGTGTAAGACTAAATCATCTTAATCTATTCTCTCTTAACTTATTTTCCATCGATACTACTCTTACCCATTTATGAATATACTCATTCTTAATTCTGTCTTTTCTAGTCTTGTCACACATCCACTTTAGCATCATCATCTCAGCAATATTCATCTTATCTACATATTGTTTTTTAGTTGCCCAACATTCTGTCTTATGCAACATTGTTGGTCTAATAGCCGTTCTATAGAACTTTCTTTTTAGTCTAGTGGATACTCGTTTATCATACAATACTTTAGATGCACTTCTCCACTTAAGCCACTTTGTCTTAATTCTATGGACCACATCCGCTCCTATTTCTCTAATCGTTGTGATAATCAATCCTAAATAATGAAAATGTCCACTCTTAGGTAGTTCTTGGTTCTTAATTTTTACTTTTCCTTTACTTCCATTATTACTGTTATAAAAATTACACTCCATATACTCAGTTTTAGTTCTGTTTATCCTAAATTCTCTAGATTCAAGTATTTCTCTCAACGTTTTCAACTTAGTGTTAACTCTTTCTCTAATCTCATCCATTAATATGATATCATCTGCAAAAAGCATACACCATAGCACATCATCCTAAATATTTCTCATCAACTCATCCATAACTATATAAAAAGAAAGAAAGATAAGGACTTAATATTGATCCTTAGTGTAACCCTACAGTAATTGAAAATTCACTTGTCTTTCCAACAAGCGATCTAATAGTGGTTACCACACCTTTATACATGTCTCTAATCACATCAATGTACCATTTTCTCACCTTTTTTTTTTCTCTAACACCCACCAAATTATATTCCGAGACACTGTTTCATATGTTTTCTCAAGATTGATAAAAATCGTATGAATGTTTCTTTTCTTTTTTCTGTACTTTTTTATTACTCTCTTTAAAAGATAGATCGCTTCTATTGTTGACCTACTCGGCATGAATCCAAATTGATTCTCTAACACCTCTGTTATCTCTCGCAATCGACGTTCTATCACTTTCTCCCACATCTTCATTATATGATACATCAGCTTGATTCCTTTATAGTTGTTGTAATTTTGGACATCCCCTTTATTCTTATAGATTGACACTAAAATACTCTTCCCCCACTCCTCTGTCACTTTTATAGTTAACAAAATCTTGCTAAATAACATAGTTAACCAAGTAACCTCATTTTTACCCAACACATTTGCAAGCTTCAATAAAAATATCATCGAGTTCTAAAGCTTTCTTTGATTTCATCTTTTTAAGTGTAATTTCCATTTCAAAATTCCTAATCCTGCGATAGAACCTGTAGTCTTAATTTTCTTTATTACTAGTTATTTCCTCCTATTTTGATCTTCCTCCATGTTTTTCATTTAACAACTTCTCAAAATAGTATTGTATAGAATTTTTTATAATATTTTAATGTCCCTTGCATTTTTGTTAAAATAAAGGGCAAATTATACATGTAGTTTCTACATTTTGTTACTTGTATCATTGTGGTTCCTACAATTTCACTTGGCTCAATTTTGATTTTTAATTTTAAATTTTGTTTCAATTTGGTTAAATTAAGATTTTTAACAGAAAATGATCACTAAACTAGTTGAGATTAAGTAATTGAATTGATCAAATTTATAATTTTGTTTCTAAAAATATGTAACATATTACTTATGTGTATATTTTTCATTAAAAAAAAAATACTAACAATTAGAATCAATTGGACTAATTGAGACCAAGCCAAAAATTTCGGATCAAAATTGAATCAATTAAAATTATAAGAATTAAATGACACAAGGGTTAAAATACCGAAACTAATGGTGTAATTTGCCCTATCATAAATTAGGATTCATTTGGGAAGAATTTTTTAATCCGATTTTTTGATTTTTTAACTAATTTAACCTGACTAAATTAACTTCATTTGGGAAAATCTTTTTGACTCTTTTGACTTTTGACTTTTTATGAAAGAAAAAATAAAATAATTGTGATTTAAATATAATATTTTCTCTTATTAATTTATTTAATTTATTTTATCTTTTTATATATATATTTTTAATTCTAACTTAAACTAACTCATTTGCCAAACCACAGCTCAATAAACTTGGTTAATGCCAACTAGATAAGAATCTAGCTGACAACGAAAAGTATAGCACTTCGTGCAGATCTTATAGATATCGAAACGCCTGTTTTTTTTTCCTTCTAATACATCAAATTGTTGATGTTTGTGATTATATTATTAAATTTTCTCAGGATAAAGAATCCTAGATCGTGTCGGTGCACCTTTTAACAAATAGAAAAATTATTGTAATTGTTAAATAAGTGCATGTGCAGAGTACAGATATAGTAACAAATAAAATATTGAAGAACAAGATATTTATTCAATTATATAATTTATTTTTTTATACAAATATTAATATGAGCAAGAGTCTTGCTTAAGAAATCTTTGTTAATCACTGTTGTCGTTGTCAGTTTGAAATCAATATGTTATTATGCCACAATGTCAAAGACAGCAGACAACCAACCCATCACCACAAAAATGTTGGATGATCAACGGTAAGCATAATCTCACTTGTTATCTGACTAATAATAAGAAAGCACATCATGAAGGCTCTTTCTTTTTTTTTTTTCGATAATGAAGTAATTGAGATAGAAGATTGCTTAAGACTAGGTGAGTTAACAATTTAGGTCAAGTTTGACATCTTTCAAAAAATTTAAAAAGTCAAAAAGTCACTATCCTATTTAAGTCACATCATCTCATTTAAATCACATCACCTCTCTAACACATCACTTCAAACCCAATCCAAATCCAACCCATATTTCATAAAAAGTCAAAAAGTACACTTATTTAGTCTTCCCAAACTTGGCCTTAATATGGCCTGTTGAAAAAATGGTTTGTAACGATGAATAGGTAAATGAGAAATTGATTCTAAAATTTTAAGTATCGTTTGGTAACACTTACGTTTTCAGTTTTTTGTTTATATTTACAAAAAATTTTAAAAACTCAAATAAAAACTTATTTGGTAAAATTTTTGATTTATAAATCAGTGGTCTCAGTTTATAAATTTGGCCAAAAAATTAAAACACAAAAAATGCGTTTTCGTTTTGAGTTTTTTTTTTTTACCACCCAACACTAGCCACCACCCGCCACCATTTTCCACCACCGTCTTCCGCCACCACCACCCAACCCCCACCACCACCTGCCATTACCACTCACCACCCACCTGCCACCCACTCGCCACCACCATCCATCCCTCGCCACCGCCACCACCGCCACCACCCCCACCCACTTGCTACCACCCACCACCAGCCACCGTCACCCACCCACATTAAACAAATTACAATAACGTGAATAGGTACCAAAAGTTTATTAAAAGAGAAAATAGTCCTTTAGGCTTTTATTGTATTACGAGAGTCCGAGCAAAAATACATATAGTAATTAAAAGAACAAAAACCACAGTGATTTATTCCCCATCTGGATCCTGCTAAATCTCGTCACCTGAAGGGGTAACAGTTATAAGTACGTAGCAGAGTGAGAAATATTATACTGTGAGTTTAGGGATACAAAATAACCATGGATAGTTATTTAAGTTAAAACCTTAATTTGAACAAATAATCATATAAGTAGCAAAACTAAGATTAGGTAATTAACTAACCATAACCACGGTACAGAATATAACAGAACATAGGTCACTGAAGTGACAAATAGGACAGAGGTCAATGGATCCATGACAAACAAAGGACCACAAAGTGACAAAACAGAAGCCAATGATTTATTTAAGTCTCCCAAGGTGTGAGACTCTCGAGGTAGTACTTATAGAAAATAATTATTTATAAAATCATTGTCAAATAATATCCAAAATTTAAACAAACATATCCGTGGGTTTCAATTTAAGCAAATAGAGTTCAGAAAATAATCTACATAATTGAAACAT
>NW_021025125.1:1152022-1188618 GCF_004153795.1 Camellia sinensis
AACTGAAGAGTAAGCTTGTCCCCAGTTTTAAAAAAAATACTTCTCAAACTAACTTGAATGTAATTGGCGAAAATAGTAGGAACCCACTAAATTATATTAAACGATGAGAAGAATAATAAAAATATGGAATTTGATGAATTAGGTTGATGGCATATAGTGCCTTGAGCCACCAATAATTTGCCCATTTTCGCGTTCCTATTTTCAACATGCAATTGAAAGCTCTCGTAAATTCGTTCTGGCAATCTTCCAACCAACCAACTCCTGCTCCTCACTCTCTGTCCCATTAATTATGGTTCTTTCATGTTATCTGGTTGGTTTGAAAATACTGCAGGGAGGGGGCATTCAATTTGTGCTTACTCCTTATGAGTTGGGAGTCAATGGCACATGGGTCTCCAAGTCGTGCACAACCTAACCTTTCCATTGGCACATCACCATGTGTTGTTTATAATATTTATAAAATTATTATTTATTATTTTTTTATAAAATATTTAAAACCATAAGTATTTTTAAAAAATTAAAATAAAAAGGAGATGGTCAATAATGAAGGTTGGCCTACTAAAAATGATTTGAGATTACTTACGTGGTAAGTCTAATAAGTGAATTTTATTATCTAATAGTTCTTATTGAAAAAAATTTATCATAAAAAAAGTCACTAATCTTTAAGTTTTTAGCGCATAATTATAAAAATTTATGATAAAAAAAAGTCCATTAATTTATTTTTTTAGCGACATATTACAAAAAATTCTCATAAAAAATTATTATTTAGCGAGTAATTTTATCAAGATTTTATTCGACTATCATTAGAAATTAAGTCTAATTATTTAGGAATCTATCTACATAATATATCCAAATGAAATTTTGTTATGTGACGGTATAGCCAAATGTTGAGTTTCAATGACAAAAGTAGTTGCAAGCTGCCGAAAGTAAAAGAGTGGGCCAAATGTGGAGCATGTGTTATGCTTGGTAAGGGTAAAAGAGGAAAGAAATAATTAATAAAAATTATTTTCTAAACAAATAAATCAGTTATATATTTTCATGTTACAAGAATTCAGTAATTTATAAATTGTTTTATAATTTTTTTAAAACAAAAATAGACACAAGCCTTCCGATTTTGCAAGGCTTTTTCAGGCTTTTTTGGCTATTTAGCCAAAAAAACAAAATAGGCTATTTAGCCATAACAAGACAAAACATCACATCCAACCTATAATCATACATTCTTCTCTCACAAAAAAAGTCAAAAAGTCAAAAAAGCCAAAAGCCTTCCCAAACCAAGTTTTTTACCCAGGCAAAATAGCCAAAAAACAAAAAAGCCAAAAAGCCAACCCGCACTTCCCAAACAGAGGCTAAGGCAATTTATTTATAGTTTTTCAAATTTTATAAATATAATAAAAAAATTATCAACATAAACCACGCTGTTACTTAATGAATTAAATATTATGATTTTTTGAAAATTTTTAAAAAATAACCAAATATCTGTATGATCCGAACCTTTTCATTAAAAAATCATCTCATAACAAAAGTTGTGAGTATATTCTAAGCCACGACAATGCAGTTGGCTCGAGCTAATCCGTCCATAAATTTTAGGCCAAGCCCTAGGATTTATGACTTTTTTAACTAGTCAATAGCCGGTGCTAACCCAATGACCCGACCCATGAATTTTGAACTTCTTTATAGGCCTTGTTTGGAAAATCCGATTTAATAAGTTTTTGGTATTTTTATGAAAAAATCATACAAAAAAATAGAAGAGCAGTACGTGATAACTTTGTAGTGATTTTTTGACTAAAATATAATAGTTTAACAAACGAGATTAGAATATATCAAGATAAAATAACTTTTGTAATCTTGCAAGAACTTTTGTTTACTAAATTAAAGAAACATGACTACATTTCTTTTTAAAAATTATCAAAATTCAAAAATACACCCATATTAATAAACCAAACTAAATCAAACCTGAAAGTAACCTCAAATGGAGACTCGATTACATGAATCATTTTTCTTCCACTCGACTTATTATTGACCATTGATTAGTCAAATTAAAGAATTCATATCATTTACTTATCACTCGCAAGCTCCACGTCATTCTTAGGTCAGTTTCTCCTTACACTTCCATCTACAGTTACTGTATCAAACTCTGTTCACTACTGCCTTTGTTAGGTCTCAGTGTGAAGACTAAATCATCTTAATCTATTCTCTCTTAAAACTATTTTCCATCGATTACTACTCTTACCCATTTATAATATACTCATCTCTTAATTCTGTCTTTTCTAGTCTATAAGAATCACACATCCACTTTAGCACATCATTCTCAGCAATTTCTCTATCTACATTTTGTTAGTTGCCCAACATTCTGGTCTTATGCCAACATTGTTGGTCTAATAGCCGTTCTATAGAACTTTTTTTAGTGCTAGTGGATACCGTTTATCATACAATACTTTAGATGCACTTCTCCACTTAAGCCCACTTTGTCTTATTCTTATGATACCACATCCGCTCCTATTCCTTCTAATCTTGTGTTGAGAATCATTCCTAAGAATGAAAATGTCCACTCTTGTAGTTCCTTGTCTTATTTTTAACTTTTCCTTTACTTCCATTATTACTGTTATAAAAATTACACTCCAATACTCAGTTTTAGTATCTTGTTTATCTAAAATTTCTCTAGATTCAAGTATTTCTCTCAACGTTTTCAACCTTAGTGTTAAAACTCTTTCTCATTAATCTCATCCATTAATATGATCATCATCTGCAAAAAGCATACACCATAGCCACATCATCCTAAATATTTCCATCAACTCATCCATAACTATATAAAAAGAAAGAAAGATAAGACTTAAATATCTTTGATCCTTAGTGTAACCCACAGTAATGAAAATTCACTTGTTTTCAGCAACATCGATAGGTTTACCATACATTGTAACATGTCCATAATCAACATCCAATGTACCATTTTTTTCACCTTTTTTCTTCTAACACCCACCAAATTATTATTCCGAGACACTAATGTATCATATGTTTTCTCAGATTGTAAAAATCGTATTGATTGTTCTTTCGTTTTTTCTATACTTTTTATTACTCTCCTTAAAAGATAGATCGCTTATCATATTGTACCTACTCGCATGAATCTAAATATTTCCTCAACACCTCGTTATATCTCGCCATCACGTTCTATCCTTTTCTCCCACACCTCATTATATGATACATCAGCTGATTCCTTTATAGTTGTTTGCAATTTGGACACCCTTTATTATTAGATTGACACTAAAAACTCATTCCCCACTCCTCTGTCACTTTTAAGTGTAACAAATCTTGCTAAAATAGCCTGTTACCGAGAACCTCCTTTTTACACCAAACATTTGCAAGCTTCAATAAAAATATCATCGAGTCCTAAAGCTTTCTTAACGATTTCATCTTTTTAAAGTTGCAATTTCCACCTTCAAAATTCCTAATCCTGCTAAGAACCTATAGTCTTGATTTTCTATTATTACTAGTTATTCCTCCTATTTGATCTTCCTCCATGTTTTTCATTTAACAACTTCTCAAGATTTAGTATTGTATAGAAATTTTTATAATATTTTAATGTCCCTTGATTTTGTTAAATTTAAAGGCAAATCATATACATGTAGTTTCTCATTTGTTACTGTATCATTTTGTTCCTACCAATTCACTTGGCCTTCAATTTGATTTAATTTTTAAATTTTGTTTCAATTGTCCATTAAGATTTACGGAAAATGATCACTTAACTAGTTGAGAATAAGTAAACTAATTGATCAAATTGTATAATTTTTGTTTTCTAAAATATTTGTAACATATTACCTTTGTTTTATATTTTCATTAAACAAAAATACTACAATGTTAAATCAATTGGACAATGTGAGACAAGTCAAAATGTAGGGATCAAAATTGAGTCAATTAAATTATAAGAATTAAATGACACAAGGGTTAAAATAATCCGAACTAATGGCTGTAATTTCCCTAACATAAATCTTAGGATTCCATTTGGGAAAGAATTTTTTTAACCGACTTTTTGATTTTTTAACTAATTAATCTGACTAAAATTAAATTTATTGAGAGAAAATCTTTTTGACTCTTTGACTTTTTACTTTATGAAAGAAAAAAAATAAATATAATTGTATTGAATTTTAATATAAATATTTATCCTTATAATTTATTTAATTTATTATCTTTTTATATATATATATAATATATATATATATTTTAATTCTAACTTAAACTAACTCATTTGCCAAAACCACAGCTTCAATAAACTTGGTTAATGCCAACTACGGAATAAGAACTATCTGAACAACGAAAGTATAGCACTTCGTGCAGATTTATAGATATCGAAACAGCGCTCGTTTTTTTCCTTCTAATACATCAAATGTGTGTTTTGTGTTATATATTAATTTTCTCAGGATAAAGAATCCTAGAATCGTTCGGTGCACCGCTTTAAACACAATACAAAAAAATATTTAATGTTTAAATAAGTGCATGTGCAGAGTACAGATATAGTAACAAATAAAATATTTGTAAGAACAAGATATTTATCAAATTATATAATTTATTTTTTATACAAATATAATATGAGCAAGGTTTCTTGCTAAGAAATCTTGTTTAATCACTGTTGTCGTTGTCAGTTTGAAAATCAATTTTAATGTTATTATGCCACAATGTCAAAGACAGCAAGACACAAACCCATCACGGCGACAAAAATGTTGGATGATCACGGTAAGCATAATTCACTTTTATCTGATAATAATAAAGAAGCACATCATGAAGGCTCTTTCTTTTTTTTTTTTTCGATATGAAGTAATTGAGATAGAAGATTGCTTGAAGACTAGGTGAGATTAACAATTTAGGTCAAGTTTACATCTTTCAAAAATTTAAAAAGTCAAAAAGTCACTATCCTATTTAAGTCACACATCTCATTTAAATACCAATCACCTCTCTAACACATCACTTCAAACCCAATCCAAATCCAACCCATATTTCATAAAAAGTCAAAGTACACTTATTTAGTCTTCCCAAACTTGGCCTTAATATGGCCTGTTAAAAAATGGTTTGTAACGATGAATAGGTAAATGAGAAATTGATTCTAAAATTTTAAGTATCGTTTGGTAACACTTACGTTTTCAGTTTTTTGTTTATATTTACAAAAAATTTTAAAAAACTCAATAAAAACTTATTTGGTAATTTTTGATTTATAAATCAGTGGTCTCAGTTTATAATTTGGCCAAAAAATGAAAACACAAAAAATCTTTTCGTTTTTGAGTTTTTTTTTTTTTACCACCCAACACTAGCCACCACCGCGCCACATTTTCTACCACCGTCTCCGCCACCACCACGACCACCCACCCCCCCACCACCATTCTGCCAACGACCATTCACCACCGACCACCCACCTCTCCCGCCACCACCACCACCCACCTGCCATCTACCTGCCACACCCACCACTCGCCACTACCATCCACCCGCTTCGCCACTACCACCGCCACCTACTTGCCACCACCACTCACCACCAGCCACTTGTCACCCACTAGCCACTACTACACCACCGCCACACCAGCATTACCATCAACCCACTCGCCACCTACCTGCCACGCACCACCACCCATCTGCTACCCCTACCACCCGCCACCGTCACCCACTACCACCACCACCACCACTCGCCACCTACCTGCCACCACCCACCATCACCCGCCATCCACCACCACCCACCACTCACCACCAACACTACCACCACCCACTCGCTACTACCACCACCCAGCCACCGTCACACCCACCACCCACCCATCCACCCACCATCACCACCAGCCACACCACCCACCACCACCCGTCATCCGCCACTCACTTGCCACCGTCACCACCACCCACTCGCTACCACTTCACCACCCGCCACCGTCACGCAACCCACCACCCACCACTACCACCCGCCACCACGCCAATCCACCACCACCTGCTATCTGCCACCGCCACCGCACCACCACTACCCCACCGCCTGCCACCGCCACTGCCACCACCACCACCACCCACTCGCTACCACCACCACCTGCCACCATCACCTACCCACCCACCACCCACCGTCAGCACTTTTCACCACCGTCTTCCACCGCCACTTGCCATTGCTCACTCTTTTTTATATTTTTTAATTTTTTAAACATTTTGTCAATTACCAAACGCGTTTGTAGTTTATGTTTTTCTAAATATAAACAAAAAATAAACAAAAACCAGTTTATAAAAATTTCGTAAATATATAAACTGAAAACATAAACGTTACCAAACACACGTGGTTTAAAGAAAAAAATTATTTAATTTAAAATTAATTTATATTTAAATAAACTTATTATTTATTTGAGTAAAAAAATAAACTAAATTCGATATAAAATTTGAACACGTTTAAGAGAAACAATCACATCTATTATATTGCACTTATTCTATAGAAGAGTTGTGTTTTTTTATTAAAAAAAAGTTGTGTTTCTTTATCCAAAAGTCATCGTGGTTTCTTTATCGAAAAGTCATCGTGACTATTTGACAAATCACTAATTTTTTTATAGGGTCAATTTCATTTTACTTTCTTGTGGTTGGGGGTTAGAGTACTTTACCTTCTCATGGTTTAAATATAGTCAGAAAGTCCCTATGTGCTTTTGAACTAAAGTACTACCGTTAATTTTTCTATCCAAACTAACGAAAGGTATATTACACCACACTATTTTTTCGGAGTAAGTTTGGTTTTTTGAAAAATTAATATAACAAAACACAAATTACCCCTATTTTCTCCAAACTTAAAATTAGATTAATATGGTAATTAATAGTAAATAAATTAAAATATTGTTAGAATAATCTAAAATTAATTAAATTAAAATTAGATTAACATGTTAGGAATTATAATAAATACTTAAGAATTTAGAATTATTTGTGATCTAAAATGTTAAATTAAAATTAGTAATTATAATAAATAATTAAATATTTAAGATTAATTGTTATATAAAATAAATAAAATTAAAATTAGAATAAAAAGTTAAGAATTATAAAAATAATTAACAATTTATAAATAATTAAAATTTAATTAAATTAATGTTAAACATCAAATTGTATATATTAAAACAAAGACAGAAGAAAATAAAAATAAAAAAAATAGGGAGATTTCTGCATTTTTAGTAGGGTGATGGATGGATGGAACTCTATCACCCCTTCTTAGGCGTCGACCTGCTAATGGTAGTTATTTAAATTTTATTTTAAAATGTTATTAAGAAATTTATTCTCTATTTTAAAATACTTTTTCATCGACTGTCTCTAATAAACTCTCTACTCTTTTTCTATTCTATTAAAATAATATTTTTAATTACTTTAAATTTAAATATTTTTTTAATAAATAAAACAATGAAAAAACAACAAATGCAATAGCACAATAAAATAGAACAAGCAGAGGAAAATAAAGGGCTATTGATCGGGCGGTCAGCCGATATTGTTAATTTTAAACATTTTTTTTCTTTAGTTTTTAGACTCTTAGGTCTCGTTTGTTTGGGGTTATAGGAATGAAATTGGAATTATTAATTCTTTTGTGGGGATTTTCTGAATACCAACACGTGGCAAGGTGACGCCGACGTATCAGCCGAGGTGTCACGTGTCCTGGTCATGACGCCAAGGTGATCTCGGCAAGGCCGAGGTTATCTCCGAAGATGTCGGAATCCGAGATAAGTGGATAAGGGACAAGAGTCCTAGAATGAAAGGGGGACTCAACCTGGATAAGAGACAAGAGTCCTAGAATGAGAGAAGACTTCAGTTTATATTCAGATAAGACTCTTAGAGAGTTTATCCTAATCTTACTGGGAGTCCCAGATTAGCAGTAATCCTAAGTCCATTAGGGCCAGGCTTCTATTGGGACTAGGATTGTATTGGCTATAAAAGAGAGGCACCCCCATGGGTCTAAGGTATGCTTTTGATACTCAAGCTTATGAGTTTAGTATTTGATTTATCTTTGAGAGATATACTGACTTGATCGTCGGAGTGCCCCCGGGTGGTCGAAACCACCGCGGGATTCTTATATTTCTATTGCAGGTTAGTCAGGGGTCATCTATTCTGCCAGTGCTCTCCAGCTGGTTACTAAGCGGGCAGTGTGGTCGGAAAATCACCCACACAATTTGGCGCCGTCTGTGGGAAAGAAAGAAGAATAGATGGCCAGTGACGGACAGAAGGATCAGACTGGAGACAACGCTCTTGCTGGGAATAGGAGATCTATCAACCTCGGCGTTGAAGGGGACAATAGCAACACAGAAACTCATGACCAGAGTCACGGAGTGAAAGAAGCCGGCCAGGAAGGTGACGCACCAAAGACAACAGATCGAAGCAACGAAGACGACCTCCAGGTATGGAAGGATAGATACCTGGGGAGGAACGAAGACCCTTCCAGAAGGGATGCAAAGGCAGGGGGCATGAGCACTCCCAAGAAGATAACATTCAAGTATAGAAGAGCTCAACCTGAGTGAGCAAATCTCGGATCCCAGATCCCAGAAGACATGATCTCGGCCTAGATGAGTAGGTCTGAAAAGAGAAGAACTCAACCTGAGTGAGCAGATCCAAGATTCTAGCAGACAAGATCTCGGCACTTAAGTCCGAAAAGAGAAGAGCTCAGTGAGCAAATCTCAGATCCCAGAAGATAAAAAGGAAACACACAAGATCAGACTAAAGTTGGCCAGAATTGAGAAGTATACTAAGGCCGAGGAGGACATGCTGGGAACAAAGGCGTCGGAACAAGAAAAGAGAAACGGCTCGCCGATGCGAGGTCGAAAATCAAACTCAGGTTGAAGCCAAGTAAAATCAATAGAGAAACCAAGGGCGACAACCTCGGCTTGAATTAAACCTCGGCGACAAGGTCGAAGCTACATGTATGATGAGAACCCAAGTGGATTTTAAGTTCACACTGGGGGGGCAGAGAGAAGAAGAATGCGTTTATCACTTGTTGAAATTTGTAGCAATTTACAAGTTGGTTAAACCAATATGATGCTTAATCTAAGTTAAGCCGAGATGATACTTAACTGAAGTTAAGCCCAGATGATGTTTAAGCCGAGATGATGCTTAACCGAAGTTAAGCCGAAGATGATGTTTAACCGAAGTTAAACCGAGATGATGCTTAACCGAAGTTAAGCCGAAGATGATGTTTAACCGAAGTTAAACCGAGACGATGCTTAACCGAAGTTAAGCCGAAGATGATGTTTAACCGAAGTTAAACCGAGACGATGCTTAACCGAAGTTAAGCCGAAGATGATGTTTAACCGAAGTTAAACCGAGACGATGCTTAACTAAGTATATTGTTTAAACACTTGTTGAAATTCGTAGCAATTTACAAATAGATTATTGTTTAACACTTGTTATGTTAATCCTTGTTGAAATTTGTAGCAATTTACAAGTTGAAGTTAAGCCGAAATTATTCTCTTCGCTTGTTGAAATTTGTAGCAATTTACAAGTTGAAATTAAGCCGAGATTACTACTTCTCTTCGCTTGTTGAAATTTGTAGCAATTTACAAGTTGGAATTAAGCTGATTCCTTGTCTTCGCTTGTTGAAATTTGTAGCAATTTACAAGTTGGAATTAAGCTGATTCCTTGTCTTCACTTGTTGAAATTTGTAGCAATTTACAAGTTGGAATTAAGCTGATTCCTTATCTTCACTTGTTGAAATTTGTAGCATTTTACAAGTTGAAGTTAAGCCGAGATGACTGTTTCTCTTCACTTGTTGAAATTTGTAGTAATTTACGAGTTGAAGCAAAGCCGAGGTTATTGCTAAACACTTGTAACAATTTACAGGTTGGTTAAACCAAAGAAGATGCTTAACACTTGTTGAAATTTGTAGCAATTTACAAGATAACGTTAAGCCAACATATGATCATCTGTTGAAATTTGCAGTAATTTACAAGTTGAGGAAGGAGCAAAGTATATTTAAACACTTGTTGAAATTCGTAGCAATTTACAAATAGATTGTTGTTTAACACTTGCAATGTTAATCCTTATTGATCCCTGTTGCAGTATATGTTAATCCTTGTTGAAATTTGTAGCAATTTACAAGTAGGCTAGACCGAGATCACCGTTTAAACACTTGTTGAAACTTGAGAAATAGTTTACAAAGTTAACATTGAGTAGTATATGTTTCACACTTGTTAGAATTTATGAAAAGTTTGCAGGTCAGTATCTTGCCGAAGTAAAAGTTTTATAGCTATTATACCCGAGGTATGTAACCCCGAGAAGGTTGCACAAAGGAGGCAAAGTATGAAAGGTATGCAAAATATTCTAAGTATAGAATCATTCAAGAGCAGTTAGAAGAAGATCAAGACAGAATTCATGGTGATTGACACGCCCTCACCATACAATATCATCTTGAGAAGGCCATGGTTGCATGCAAGGGGGGCAGTTCTCTCAACGTTGCATCAACTACTGCGGTTCCCAACAGAACGTGGGATTGAAGAAGTCAGAGGGGATCAACTGCAGGTGGAGAATTGCTCCATGGCAGCAATGAAATCCACCTGCAGCATTCGAGAACCAGAGAAGGCAGAGATTGAAAACGAGGACATAGAGGTACTAGATGATGTCGGCAAGGAGCCAGTCGAAAGGTGTGAAGAGGCACTGGAAATCCTCGTCCAGGAGGGGGACAAAGAATGCTTCTTTCTTCTCGGCTTAGGCTTAGCCGAAGAAGAAGAAATAAAACTTGAAGCTTGTTTGAGAGCAAACATTGAGGTATTTGCTTGGACAGCTTATGAAATGCCTGGCATTGACCCTAAGGTCACATGCCGCAAATTGAACGTCGACAGGTCGGCCAAACCTGTAATCCAACAAGTCAGAGGGCCAACGTTGATACACGTCGAAGCAGTAGAGTAAGAAGTAGACAGACTTTTGGAGCTCAGGGCCATCCGAGAAGTCAATTACCCGACATGGCTATCAAATACAGTGGAAGAAAGAATGATAATTAAGGAGCAAGGAATGTTAACACTTGTTGAAATTTTTGAGCAAATTACAAGATGAGTTAACCGAAGGTTGTGAAGTCTACCACTTGTTGAAATTTGTAGCAATTTACAAGTTTGGTATAGCCGAGATAACACTGAAAGACGTTTCCGAGATATGATCAACCGAAATGACCAACTAGCTTGTTAAGAGCTGAGAAGGTTGGCAAGTACAAAAATGAAGACCTTAAAAGAACTAGGGACTGAAAGCAAGAACGTCGGACTAATCTGCTTCGACGGACGACAATGGCTCAGCCTCAGCAGTCAGTTGGAGGAGCTTCTCTACCGCTACCTCGGCATCAATTTCAAGAAGGAAGCAAACTACTCGGCATCAGCGGTAGGTTGTGTCTCACCCCCAGAAGACAGTTGGAAAGAACTTCTCAGCAGCCTTCTCAGTCACGAGCTCAACATCAACCTCCTGAAGAATTTGATCAAAGCTCTTCTTGGCGATTGGCACCTCGGAGTTTTGAAAGCAAGGATTGAAGCAAGAATCTGGGAAAAGACACAAGAAACAAGAATGTAATTCGTAAATCAAAAATGGTGATGAAACTATCAGGAAATTAAGACAAAAAGATTGCACATGTGCGTCAAGCCAAGAACAGTGGCAGAAATCAACAGATATGTGAACAATGTGTAGTCAAGAAGATGATTTGAAAACAATGGGTAAAACAGCAATGGTGATTAACAATGAAGCAGAGCTTCTTGGAAAGCAACAAGAAATAAAATCAGGAGGAAAAGTGGCTTACCAGAAAGAGGGAAGCTTGAATGAGAATTTCCGAAGTCTGACGACGGATGCGAAAATAACAGAATCACATAAGCTTCACCGGAGAAGAGGAACGAAGACAGTTGCAGAGCATTTTTTGAAAGAGCTAGAAAGAGAAAATTCAGAGTCAAGAAGACAACAAAGTTAAAGAATAAAGCCAAGTACACAGGCACTAAGTAAGTATGTGAAGAACAAGAAAGTAATGAACCAGACATGATGCTAGCAACAGAAAAGCGGATATGACAAAGAACAATTCCAGGCATTTTAGCAATAAGAAATCAAAAACTTGAAGACAGACGAGAACAGAAGGCCACGGATGGCAAATAAACAGATTCAAAGTAAATCAGAAGAGTTATGAGAGATTGAGCTTAATAAAAGAGTAAGATTTTATGAACCTACAAAGTGAAATGAATGCCGATATGAAGATCGTCGGAGTCAAATAGATGACTGGAAGTCAGGAACCCACCAGAAAATGTGAGTGGAGCAGTTGCAAAACTCTTGGAGTTTACGAATTAATGGAACCAGAATCTCAGCTAGGAGGTGCGATTTCAAGCAGCCTGGAAAGCATGAAGCTTGATACTTGACACAAGTGGACAGTAAGGTCCAAGGAACTTTGAGGTCAGCGAGTTTGATCTCGGACAGAGGGGCACAGATGAACGAACAGTGTAGGTTCCATCACCTCAGAATGCCGAGGTAATAGAACCTAGGGGGCAGTTGTGGGGATATATTTTCTGAGTACCAACACGTGGTAAGGTGACGCCGACGTGTCAGCTGAGGTGCCACGTGTCTTGGGAGGTGATCTCGGCAAGGCCGAGGTTATCTCCGAAGATGTCGGAATCCGAGATAAGTGGATAAGGGACAAGAGTCCTAGAATGAAAAGGGGGACTTAACCTGGATAAGGGACAAGAGTCCTAGAATGATAGAAGACTTCAGTTTATATTAAGATAAGACTCTTAGAGAGTTTATCTTACTGGCAGTTCCAGATTAGCAGTAATCCTAAGTCCATTAGGGCCAGGCTTCTATTGGGACTAGGATTGTACTGGCTATAAAAGAGAGGCACCCCCATGGGTCTAAGGTATGCTTTTGATACTCAAGCTTGTGAGTTTAGTATTTGATTTATCTTTGAGAGATATACTGACTTGATCGTCGGAGTGCCCCCGGGTGGTCGAAACCACCGCGGGATTCTTATATTTCTGTTGCAGGTCAGTCAGGTGCCATCTATTCTGTCAGTGCTCTCTAGCTAGTTACTAAGCGGGCAGTGTGGTCGGAAAATCACCCATACATCTTTGATATTATTACTGGGGTATTTGTTTTGAGAGATGGCGAGGGAACTATTAATCCCTTGGTATTAGTAGTCCCCTTGGAAGGGAGGATTGGTAAGGAGGAGATAGAGATAGTATTAGAAAAATAGTGAGGGAATTATAATTTTTTTTATTTTTTATATATTGGGATTTTTTTTTAAATATTAATGTTTAATTTTTTATATATTTTTTTATTTATTTTATTATTTTATATAAAATAATTTAACAATTCCTCACTATTAATTCCCTCATTAACAATCCCCTCACTATGAATTCCTTCCATTCTATCTCTGAAAACAAACGGTGCCTTACGGGACATTCGGGGGTTGTCTGGGGATGTCTGGGAGGACATCCTTCACACCTTCAACGAAATAAAATACGAATTTATCAAATATGAGAGAATTATAGTGACTCCCTATTTGTAGGGAGTCATTGTAGCAATATTTATATTTAGAAGGTTGAATAGAGAAACTGTTGAGAATGTGTTTTGATAGAAAAATTTCTTACTTTAAATAAGAAAATAATATAAAAGAAGAGATGAGGATGTTGTAAGAGCAGTAAATAAGAATAACGTAGAATCAAAATATTTACAATCTTAGGCCCATTTTCATATACCCTTAGGTCTATTTTGGTTTTTTTTTTTTTTTTTTTTAAAAAAAATGGTCACTTCTTTGTCTTCAGTGATTTTGTTTTAAAATTATGTGAAATTTTTTCACTTTTTTGATTTGTTTTGTCCAGACGAATTTGAAATAGCTCTTAAAGCCGCGGTCACTACCAACCACGTCGGTCAGCAGCAGGAGCGCTTTGGTGAGGTCAAAGGCGAGCAAATGCTCTTTGTTGCCTTTGACAGAAGCTGTTGCCAGGATCTCCTTGCCCCGGTGTTTGAGCTGCGATTTCCACGCGGGCGTTGGGTCGACTGTGAAGGTAGGTTGCTCGGTACTAAGCTCCGCAACCAGCTCGGCAGATGGGTCTGCACGAGGTCTTTTCCCAGCGTGGCAGAGGTCTTGGCTTGCTTGCCCGGCGACGGGAGATGCCAACACCACCACGGTCCCGCTGGATTGACTGGCAGCAGGAGAGTGGGTTGGTATGCTCGGTATCTCGGTTGAGGTTGCTGTGAGTAGGTTCTTGATACGACTTCTCTTTGCCATTTCTTCTGCCTTGGTTAAACGGATGAAGGGGACGTCTGGCAGTGTGGGATCTGGAGGAGGTGATGGAGCGCAGAGAAAGTCAGTGACTTTACTCTGGCGTGGAGCTGAATACCGGTATGTTGGAGTGTAGCCGAGGAGCTCGTTACAATCCCAACTGTGGTAACGGAGCACGGTCCTGATGGCTGCTTCGTTGAGGTAGTGGTAGTTGGCTTGCAAGGCTTGGATCGCTGCAAAGAAAAGAAGAAAAGTGTCAAGTACAGAATATTGAAGAAAGTTAAATTGACCGAGCAGTTAGCACAGCTTACATGTCTTGCCGAAGTTCTTGCTAATGAACCAGCCCGGTACGCCGGCTGTTTCATAGTTACAGGACACCCAGAAGAAGTCATCGTCGCGTAAGTCTTTGTCTGGGGTGCCGGTCACTATTTTTTCTTTGCCCGGTCGGATTTTTAAGTAATAGGCGAAGCCGTCGCCCGTGTGCCCAAGCGCGTATTGACAGAGTATCTCGGCTAAACCTAAGTTGGTTCCTAGTCGGTTGTTTAACTCGTGGACCCCGTTGATTATTCGGTAAGTGTTTGTTGAGACTTGAGTGGGTGCTAGCCCAGTGCGGCGCAAGAATTCGGTCATCAGTGGGTTGACCGTGAAGCGGAGGCCTCCTTCAATGATGGATAGCACGGTGAAGGGGCACTGGTCTAATCTGCCCCAAAGGGTTGTCTCAATTTCGCCGAGCTCTAGGTGGACGTCGGCTGGGATACCATACTCTTCCCGGAATACAGCCAAGGCGACCGGAGTGTCAACAAGGAAGTGGAAGCGCCCCATGTGTAGCCGGCTGGTTTAGCTCGGCTGAGGTGGTTTGGCACAGACTGGAGTTTAATGGCTGCTCGGTCTTTGAGAGCCTCGGTAATTGGTCAATGGTCCCCTTGGACTCTGCAGGAAAAGGATGGCAAGTGTAAGTGGAAGCGCGGTCGCGCAAAACAAGCTTGACTTTAGCTCGGTCATGAAGAGTACCAGACCACCTTGGTCGCGAGGGCAAACCAAGCAGCTCGGTCGCTCAAGTAGACCAGTTGTTTGCCTGGTCGAGAGGCCAAGTAATCTGTCTAGCTCGGTTTCTACTAAGGTTTTAGCAAACTTGTAAATTGCTCGGTCTAAATGTTTTTTGGATCAAAAGGCGACCTGAAGCCCGGTCCGCTTCAGTTCTTGGTGTGTTCATGTGTTCATCACTAGGACTGAAGAACATCGAAAAGAATAGGGGCAAGAGAGGGTTTTTGGGGGGGTATATCCTAAGACCTACGGGTTTAGTGCCCTAAAATGTGAAATATCAAATGAAATAGCAAAAAAAGGAGGCTCGAAAGACTTACCAGTTAAGGGCAGGAGCTTGTTCTTTGAACACAAATGCAAGGGAGGGCAGGAACGAAGCTTGCAAGAGGCACAGGAGCTCTAGAACAACTAGAACGCAAGAAAGTTAGTAAGATCGAAAGGAAGTGAGTTGTGGCATGTTTGTAGGGGTGAAAGAGCACCAAAAGTTTCGAATGTGAAGGGACGTGATGGTTGGCTGCTCGAGGCCAATAGGCGAGAGACACGTGTCCCCAGTAACGGCGGCGTCAGAGTTGAAGAGATAGGAGGGCAAGACGAGGCGTCGACCGAGCAAGTTTAGAAGACAGGCATGTCAACTAGCCCGGTCATCAGCTTGCAAACTGAGTACCGAGGAAGAGTTAACCCGGTCCAAACAAGTAATCCCAGTCACGCTTGTGCGGACGGAATTAAGGGGCAATTGAGAGGGAAATTTATGAGCCGGACTGGGCGTGGTAATGACCGGGCAGATTCAGTCTGTGACAGCATGGGCCTGTCTAGAAAGGTTTTGCTCGGTTAAGACAAGGGGCATAGTGGACCGAGCTACTTGGCTTCTTGGTATAAAAACCGGCCTACTGGGAGTTCGGCCGAGCTGTCCACCTGCCTCTATGGTTTCCACGGTTCATGGTTAGCTCGGCAGAAAGGCCGATAGCTAACCGAATTGACCTGTCTCGAGCTCGGCTTGTCGGAATGCGGCCGAGCACGGTTATATAGGAGCTCGGCGAATAAATCACTCAGGTATGCCGCGTAACGCGGTCAGGAGAAACCGAGGAGGTTCCGCCATACTGCCGAGCTCCGCCGAGGTATCCTAACAGTTTGGTTAGGTGGTGATTGCTGGATTTATGCTGACAGATGGGATAGTAGCACCACGTGTCGAGAGACTAATGGGAGTAGATTTGGGGTGCAGAAGGTATATAAGCGAGTCTGCGCCCCCCATGCTTAGGAGATGAACATTTTGGTGAGATTTACACTAAACACTCAATCCTCTCTCTATCTCTATCCTTTTGTGTGTCTAACTTGATTGTCGGAGGGGTATTCCGGCCACACACCGCCGGGTAGCTCACCGCCGTTGTGTTCGCAGGTCGATCGGACAGGCAGGAGCTTGGAAGAAAGGAGTACGGGCTTGCCGGAATATTTGTTCCCCGTACACTATGCATGCATGTACATTTTCTCACAAATTGAGCATGACTTCAAGGATTTCCTTCATGTATGTGTTCATCTCACTTACATTTTAGGAATTTATCTTGTTTTCCATTAAATTGCCAAGTTTGGTCATGGTTTAAAGAAGTTTGATTCAAGGAAAATTCATGTGTGTTGTGTTCATAAAACATACTTGAGCTTCATGTTGAATTTTGCATAATTTGCAAGCCATTTGGCCATGATTTCTTGAAATGATCCTTTAAACATGTTGTTTTATGAGTTTTCATGTATTTCCTCAAGTTTTGGCCCAGAAAAATGAGATTTGATGCTTCAAAAGTTGACTTTGACCTTGGTGATCGAATCTGAAAATTCCAGAAATTTGATCCACACTCGAGCGGGGAATTTCACGCTCGAGCGTGCACTCTGAGTACATGCACTTCCGTTCGAGCGTCGAGGTTTGCACTCGAGCGTGAAATGCATATACCCAGAAGTTCATGTGTTTTACAGTCCGCTCGAGCGAGGGAATTTACCCTCGAGCGGGGGTCGAACGTCCGTCGAGCGTGAAAAACATGTAACTAGTACTTTTTCAAAATTTTACAGTCCGTTCGAGCGGGGAAAGTCACGCTCGGGCGGAGCTTCATTTTCTGCGTGTCCGCTCGAGCGAGGAAAGCTACGCTCGAGCGGGGACCTTGTTTTCAGAAATTTGACTAAGTGTTTTCTAAACCATTTTGGCATCCTCATTGCATCTTAGGCATTCCTAAGACTTAATTAAGCCATAGTAACGAGGTTATGGATTAGAAACACACTAAGTAAAAAATGCACTAAGTTATGAGATTCAAGAGTGTGTTTTGATTTATGTGATAAGAAAGAACAAGAACCAATGTAATGTAAGCTCAGCTGTGATGGCCACTTGAATGTGTAATGATAAGATATGCTTGTGTTATGTATTTTGTGATTGTAGGTCAAGACTCGAGGATTGATGGACCATTGACGGGAACCACTGTGAGTAATGTTATTGTAAAGATACGTTCATATGAATTATGAATTTCGTGAACGAATGTTCCATGTTTGAAATCTATTATGGCATCCATAGATAGTCCCAAGTCATGGGGGACAACATGTAAATGTGGGTCCATGACATACATGTGATTACGAGATCTCGTTAGCCACTTCATTGTGGTGATATGTGTTTAATCGGTATCCGGAATCGATTACTTTAGTCGGAAGACGTTATGTGATGTACTCTATGGGATGTACCACTACTATGTTCAAATACGAGAATGATTATGTTATGATCTGTTTTACGCTTATGAAATGTTCGGATTTCGTTCACTAACCTTTTTACCTTAATGTTATTTACTGAGCTTTAGCTCACTGTGTGTATATATATATGTATAGGTGGGCATTTTGGAGATCAAGCCTGAAGGCTTTGTCTGGATCTGTGTCCTGTTGTCAGCCAACTATTGCGCCTCACATGGGGGTTCCCGAAGTGTCCTGTGTTAAAGTTCTACTGTTTCTGTACATAAGAGTTTTTAGTTTTGTTGGCTGTACTTGTGATGTTATTGCTAAGTGTGTGGGTATAATGAGGAAGTGATTTTTGACTATGTATATAAAGTGTTAAATATTCTGTTTCATATAAGTCAGCACAGCTCATTGGACAACTATATTCATGTATTTGCTTTCGCTAGCCCCCTTAATTCTGTTAATCAGTTCAGAGGCCTTCGGTAATCCAAGGATTACTGGCCGGTTAGGATGCTAAACATATAAGGACGGGTTTGGGTCGTGACAAATCTATTGTCTCTCAACTTATTTTTTATCTATGCTACTTCTATCTATTCATGAATATACTCATTTCTAATTATGTATTTTCTAGTCTTGTGACACATCCACCTTAGCATCATCATCTCAACAGCATTCATCTTATTTACATATTGTTTCTTAGTTGCCCAATATTCCATCCCTGTAACGCCCCAAAAATATACATACTACTGAAATAATAACAATAATAACAATAACAATGGCTCTTAAGAAATACCGAAAATATCCTTAACATATTCCATTACATAGTCTCAATGTTTATACAAGAATAATCTCACATGTGGTTATACATTCAATGAATCCTAGTACATGAATCTATAGCATGTAAAATCATCCAATCAAAATAAGTGAACGCCCTCAAGGGTTTACAAGTCCTAAGGCTTAAGCTCGGTTACATAAAAATGGTCTCTTGGACCAATACAAGAATAGCCCTTGGCTTACAAAAATTTACAATCACAACAAAATAGAGCCTTGTGCTCTCAATACAAGCTTCCACGCCCTAGTTTGGTAGATTCACCACATCTTTTCCTACACCAAAATCCCATAGGGGTGAGCATAAAGCCCAGTAGAGAAATCTTAACAAAGTATATACATTTATACAAGAATTTTCAATATGAAATGCACATGCCACGCTGTCACGACCCAAACCCGGCCCTATGGGTTTAGCACCATAACCGGCCAGTAATCCGAGATTACCGAAGGCCTGTAGAACAGTAATACAGTAAAACAGAGTACAGGGCCTGGCGGAAGCCAATACAGTAAATAAATAGTGCCCATTGAGCTGTGACAGTCTATATGCAAAAAGACTTTTCATACATTTATACATAAACAGTACATAACAGTATACACAATATTTACAATCATTCAGACTAGGGACTCAACCCTATATAACAGTACAGTAACACTCAGTTTATACAGAACAGTAATACAGTGTAGAAGGGGAATTCGTAAAACACCCCTAAGCCTTAACAGATAGGCTCGGAACCTCGCAGTGAGGCCCATAGGCTGGCTTGACAAAACTGGAGTTACCCTGACGCTCCTAGCTGCGGTCTGGTGCCTGTACACCTACATATATATATAAGCAGTGAGCTAAAGCCCAGTGAATAACATAATGCGTAAAGAGGTTGAGAATGAATGTCCTTACAGTAATGAAAACAGTTCATTAAAACAGTAGTTCAGTTGTTCAGTCAGTACAGCCGTATGCGGTACATCCATTAGCATAACAGTGCAGTAAACAGTAGGTCTAAAAAGACCGAGCAGTAATGATGGCCATCAGTCAGTAAACAGTAGTGGTTCCACGAGGGAACCGACAGAGAATTCTGTCGCAGTAACAGTAACAGTAAACAGTAAGTACTAAGGATGCCACAGTACAGTTCAGAAATAAAGGACATACATTCATTCAGTAAATAATACCAGTTCAGTAATCAGAAGATAATCATTTGTGAACATATCTTTACACAATCGTTACTCACAGAGTTTGGGCTACAGTAAGCTAGAGCGTGTCTCCCCAGTCGCCAACCCTACACAGTTCACAGGTTGAACACACTAAGCTACACAGTTGGGAAATAACATAACTTAATCCCTAATTTGCCTCGGTGTGTTCTACATCTATATCCTCAATAAGATACCTTAAACTAGGCCTAAGAACGCCTAGAATGGGATGAGGATGCAAAGATGTACCTTCAAAAGCATTTTCAGAATTTTCAGAAAAACAGAGTCCCGCTCGAGCTCAGGTTTCCCCGCTCGAGCGGTCATGCAACAAAGGCACATGCTCGAGCGTAAACTTTCCCGCTCGAGCGTACTGTGAAAGTACTGGATGGGTGAAATCTCCGCTCGACGCCCCGCTCGAGCTTGAGACATGACTCCGCTCGAGCGCCCAATCCTCCGCTCGAGCGTACTGTAAAACAGTGCAGAGAGATGCTGGATGCTCGGATTCTCCGCTCGAGCGCCAACTTCTCCGCTCGAGCGGAAGTGCAAAATCTGGGAAACCCAGATTGCACCTCCAAGCTCAAACTCAAGCTAAAATGCATCAAAACCGATCCTCTTGGGCTCATTTTCTGGAAAACATTTATAAACACATAGGAGAACATGTTTTAAAGCTCAATTTGATAAATCAAAGCCCAAGGGTGTTTAATTCAAACTCAATTTCAAACCATTTTTCAAGAACGATCCTCAAACTTGACATGCATGATCTTAAATCATTTTAAAAGTTTCAATGCTGTTTCAAAAGAGCTCAAACCTTCAAAAACAAGATGAACTCATGGAGTATTACAAAATTATGAACATGCATGCACTATTTTACCATGAATTCAACTCAAACTCCAACAACACTAACATGCATGCAAGAAATGAGCTTCAATCCACCATTAATGAACCAATTCATGACTTAGCTCTACAAATTAACATGAACCATGCATGAATCAACTTAAAGACAAAATCAAAAGATGAAATTCATACCTAGGTTCCTTGAATGCAAGTCTAGAGGTTCAATTAAGCAATCTACACTTCAAGTTCTTCAATTAGCAAGCAAACCCAAGATGGAAGACAAGTTCTCTCACTCTCTCCCTCTCTAGGTCGGCTAAGCTCAAGGAGAAATGGCTGATGGAAACGTTTTGAGTCAAGTATGCAAGGCTCTAGCATCACTAGGTAGTGGGCCACTAAGGGTGGCAATATGGTAAATAAACCAAACTCTTTAAGTAGCTTATTTAATCTAATTTAATCATACCTAGACAGTTTTCAGATAAATACACCATAAAATCCCATTAATTATGAGGATCATAAAACACTAATCAATTTCCAATTCGGCCGCCGGTAAGGCCTTCAATTAGCAGTTTAAACATATAAGCATGAACAGATAAAGTAATCAATCAAACAGATAGAATGCAATTAACTAACATATACTCAGTCAATTCGGTTTCCAATTTCAGTCAGTCAGTTCAGTACTTTTAATCAGTTCCATTATCAGTCATAATCAGTCCAGTTATCAGCCATAATCAGTTCAGTTATCGGTAATCAATGTTTAACAGTAATCAGTGGTGAGGGTTATTACACACGCTATGCCTTAAAAGGATTTCGTTTACATTTCTTTGAAAACCACCATGCATAATGATATCTTTAAATTCTCTACAATTCAAAAATTTACAATTTAATTCATTGGGGCAGTAAATACGACTCAGGTAATCCCTAGGTTGGTATCTGCAAGTAGACATATCTAGCACTACCAAAAACCCTACTTTACCGGTTGCTAACCGAAAGGGAAGTGGTACCTCATCCGTCCGTGTTTTTAATTTTTCATCCCAGACACTCAGACCAACTTAATCAATTTCATCTACACCTCCTATCTGGTCTTACCAACGTATTTACCCCAAAGCTTTTCAACAAATTCATTGCACAATATCTCTTTCTCAATATAAATGTTCCCAACTCAATTCAAAATGTGCAATAACAATTGAATGGATATGCAATGCAACAATTATCAATGCCAATAGTTCCGTAATAATCAAAGTTTCATTCCTCCGTTACATACTATCTCACAAGAGAGCCATGTTTCTATTTAAATCCATTAACAAATAACCACATTCTCATATCTCCAGCAATTCGAACAATATAGTCTTTTCAAGACTATGGCAACACTTGAACTATAATTTTCCAATAACAAAATCCCATGTTTTATGAAACTTATCATTTATAACCATAAATAAGGATTTTTCCCATCATTTACTCATTTAGATGCACAAAGTTAGACATTAATATTGTCAACCATGTGTTCTCAACACTTGTTTTAAAAACTCCCAATTTTTAGATTTGATTCCCACCACAACAACACACACACACCCTAACATTTGAAAGAAACTCTAAAAGAGAACATCCTCCTTTACCCAGGGTGATACAAACCCTCAAGAGATTATTTAAAAGAACAAGGTTAAACCCACATCTTAAAATCATAACATTCTTGAACCAAAAATCAAAACTTTCTTATTATCATCAAGAAACTCCAAAATTTAACATTTATTCTAGCAAAAACATATATATAACTCAAAGAAATCCCTACCTCAAGTTTTGAGAAAGAAAAAGAGATGAAACCCTTGAAATCAATGGTGCCAAAACCAAATCTCTACCGTACACAATGTACCTCTTGAGGAGCTCTTCAACTTTGATGAAGAAGCTATGGGCAAATTTCTAATGGATGTAAAAAGATCAAGGATTTGATCTTGTTTTGCTGTAGAAAATGTAGAGAGAATGGAGAGAAAAGAGTTTTTAGAGAGAGAGATACAAAAAAAAGTGATATACAAACAACCCAAGGAAAAAGAAAAAACAGATTTTCAGACTGCCCAGAGACCCGCACGTGCGGCGCCCTTTTCCGCACGTGCGGAGCATCTTCCCGCACGTACAGCCTTCACCCCCGCACGTGCGGTGGTCCCTCCCTACACCTCACTCCGCACCTGCATATAATGCAGTGTGCAAGTTGAAAAACTTCACATCCCCACACGTGCGACCCTGGTCCTCTAGCTTAGAATTTTTCCAGTTCGATTCCAGACACTCCGAACTTGACCGTGCACCCTCCGAAACCAGTGACACACAAACCCGAAATAAATAAGGACAGGAGTTTGAAAAAAACTTCCAAACACAACAAATCCAATGAAGACAATAAGTGAAATGACGTATAACGAAGCCGGTCATCACAGTCCCATACAATATCGTTGGTTTAATAGCCGTTCCATAGAACTTTCATTTTAGTCTAGTGGGTACTCGTTTATCACACAATACCCCTAGACGCACTCCTCCACTTAAGCACCTTTGCCTTAATTCTATGGACCACATCCACTCAAATCTTTCCAACCGTTGTGATAATCTATCCTAAATAATGGAAAGGTTCACTTTTAGGTAGTTCATGATTCTCAATCTTCACTTCTCCTCTGCTTCCATTATTACTATTACTAAAATTATACTCCATGTGCCCTGTTTTAGTTTTGCTTATCCTAAATTTTCTAAATTCAAGTGTTTCTCTCCACGTCTTTAACTTAGTGTTAACTCCTTCTCTAATTTCATCCACTAATATGATGTCATCTATAAAAAAGCATACACCATATCACATCATCTTGAATATTTCTCGTCAACTCATTCATAACTATAAAAAAAAGGACTTAATGTTGATCCTTGGTGTAACCTTACAGTAATTGAAAATTCACTTGTCTTTCTAATAGTGGTTATCACCATGTTCCTAATCACATCAATGTACTATTGTCTCACAATTTTCTTCGTTAACACCCACCAAATTATATCCTGAGACACTGTATCATATGTTTTCTCTAGATTGATAAAAATCATATGAATGCTTATTTTCTTTTCTTTTCTTTTTTCTATACTTTTTTGTTACTCTCCTCAAAAAATAGATCGTTTCCATTGTTGAACTACCCGATATAAATCTAAATTGATTCTCTAACACCTCTGTTATATTTCGCAATCGACATTCCATCACTCTCTCCCACACTTTCATTATATGATACATCAGCTTGATTTCTTTATAAGTGTTGCAATTTTGGACATCCCCTTTATTCTTATAAATTGGCACTAAAATACTCTTTCTCTACTCCGCTGGCATTTTCATAGTCAACAAAATCTTGCTAAATAACCTAGTCAATCAAGTAACCCCCTTTTTACACAAACATTTCCAAACTTCAATAAAAATATCATCGAGTCCTAAAGCTTTGTTCGATTTCATCTTTTTAAGTACAATCTCCATTTCAAAATTCATAATCATGTGATAGAATCTGTAGTCTTGATTTTCTTTGTTACTAGCTACTTCCGCCCATTTTAATCTTTCTTTATATTCCTCATTTAACAACTTCTCAAAATAGTATTGTATAGAATTTTTGATAATATTTTTAATGTCTTTTGCATTTCTGTTAAAATAAAGGGAAAATTATACATGTAGTTTCTACATTTGTTACTTGTATCATTTTGGTTCCTACAATTTCACTTGGCTCAATTTTGACCTTTAATTTTAAATTTTGCTTCAATTTGGTCCAATTAAGATTTTTATCAGAAAATAATTACTAAATTAGTTGAGATTAAGTAACTGAATTGATCAAAATTATAATTTTGCTTCTAAAAGTATGACACAAATTACTTATGTGCATATTTTTTTTTAAAAAAAAAAAAAATACTAACAATTAGAATCAATTGCTCCAATTAAGACCAAGTCAAAAATTTTAGAATTAAAATTGAGTCAATTAAAATTATAAGAATCAAATGACACAAGGGTTAAAGTACCAAAACTAGTGGTGTAATTTGCCCTAACATAAATCGGTTTCATTTGGGAAGAACTTTTTTAACTTGACACTTCGATTTTTTGGCTAATTTAGCATGGTTAAGTGTTCGTTTGACATTAGCTTTTTTAGCTGATTTTTTTGTGTTGAGACTTTCTTAGTCTGTCTTTTTTAACTTCGTTTGATTTGGTTTTTTTGTTTTTTTGTTTTTTTGACTTTTATGAGAGAAAAAATATAATGATTATGATTTGAATGTGACATTTTGTCTTATTAATTTATGTAGTCAATTTTAATTTTTTTATGTTTTTTTAGCCAAAAATCTAAAACCAAACAAATATTAACTTCATTTGGGAAAATCTTTTTCACTTTTTTGACTTTTTATTTTTTTTTAAAAAAATAATAATTATGATTTAAATATAATATTTTATCTTATTAACTTATTTAAAGCTTGTTTGAATGTTTTAAATAAATATATTTTTTGATTTTTTATAAAAAAATATATAAAAAAAAAAAAAAAATAATTAATGTGACCTAAAATAAATAAAAAGATAAAAAAATAAAAATTAGTGTATGCCAAACCACCGCTCAGTTTATTTTATCTTTTTATATATATTTTTTTAATTCTAATTCAAAGCTATCTCACTTGCAACTTGGTTAATGCCAACTAGATAAGAATCTAGCTGACAACACGTAAAGTATAGCACTTCGTGCAGATCTTATAGATATCGAAACGCCTGTTTTTTTTTGTTCTAATACATCAAATTGTTGATGTTTGTGTTGTGATTATATTATTGAATTTTCTCAGGATAAAGAATCCTAGATTAACCGAGGAGTTGGTGTCATTATGGTTAATATTTAGAGTTTAAGTCTCAAGCTCATACGTTCAATTTCTTTTTTTCTTGGGTTAATCTTCTAAGTGAAGCACAGTTAGTTAGGATGTTGGATTTCAAGTTGTCTAATCTTCACCCAGTTAGTTAAGAGGTTGGACCTTAAGTTGTCTAATCAGCATTTAGTGTGGATTCAATACTCCATCGCTGTGCAAGTTTTGACTTAGGCGGAGCTTGTCTTAGGAGGTCGGGACAAGTTCCCAGATTACAGTCTCCTCGCTTGGAACGGTTAATAGGACACCTTGATGATCTCTGCAAGGAACACTATCTTGGATCTGCGAAAAGGTAAGAAGAATTTTAGTATCAAAAAAAAAAAAAAAAAAAATCTTAGATCGTGTCGGTGCACCCTTTAACAAATAGAAAAATTATTTTTGTCATTGTTAAATAATTAAGTGCATATGCAGAGTACAGATATAGTAACAAATAAAATATTGAAGAATAAGATATTTATTCAATTATATAGTTTATTTTTTTATACAAATAATAACATGAGCAAGAGTCTTGCTTAAGAAATCTTTGTTAAATCACTGTTGTCGCTGTCAGTTTGAAATCAATATGTTATTATCCCACAATGTCAAAGACAGAAGACAACCAACCCGGGTTTTAAAAAGTGGTTGCGCTCGCCGCAACGGTTGTAGTGGCGCAGTTACGGTTACGGGGTGTAAAGGTCGTAGTGTAACGGTTGCGGTAACCGAAACCGTGAATTTTTTTATTTTTCGCACAATTTGAAACAAACTTACGGATACGCATATTTTTTTTCCATGATCATATTTATTGGGTTAAAAATAAATACTGATCAATTTTTATAAATTTTTAAGTATGATCTAATATATTTCATATTTTTAAATTACTATAAACTGAGTTTTTTTCATTTTATTTTAATAATTAATGACTTTATATTATACAAAAAATCAATCACTAACTATTATATATAAGATAAACAATGACAAAAGTAAAAGAATAAATAAAAGCCTAAATATATATATACATATTTTAACCAACCCAAATAGATAATGACCACACTCATTATTATTATTTTTTTCAAACAATATATAGATAGACACACACAAACAAAATAGTTGAGTGATAGCAGCTGAATAGAATAACATAGGTCTTACAACTTCAACGAATCAATAACATGTTCTTCATCTTCCCTCTTCTCTCTTTCTATCTCTTGCTTCTCCATTTTCTCTCTTTATCTTCTCTCTTCTCTCTATCCCTCTTCCCCTATTTTTAGCTTTTTTTTGTGTGTTTTTTGGAAAGAAACAGTTTGAAACCGTTACGTAATAGTGCGTAACAGGCTGTTACGGCTGTTACGGCACCGTTAAGACCGCTACGGTAGCCGTTACGGCCGACACACCTGTGAATCTCAATCACACTGCAAAAGCGGCCGTAACGGGTGGCGGTAACCGCCAAAACCGTTACGTAATGACGTTACGTAACGGTTGCGGCCGCTTTTTAAAACATTACAACCAACCCATCACCACAAAAATGTTGTATGATCAACGGTAAACATAATCTAACTTGTTATTTGACTAATAATAAAGAAAGCATCAAGAAGCTCACTTCTTTTTTTTTTTTTTTTTTTTAGAATGAAGTAATTGAGATAAGGGCGGGTTGTTACAGCTTTTGGGTGATTATATTTTATTTTGATTTAGGAGTTTGTGTCTAATTATTCGGTGTAATTTTTACTTATAACTTATTAAGCATAAATAATTTAAATAATTTAAAAAAAATTAATTATTTAAAAATTGAGATGTGAGTGCTTTTACCTTCTACCTATTGATCATCAGCTTTTAACTTTAAAAAACTCCACCAAATAGGGTTACAGAAGATTGCTTAAGACTAGGTGAGTTGACAATTTAGTTTGGCCGGTTGGAAAAATGGTTTCAATTATTAATAGGTGAATGAGAAATTAATTCTAAAATTTTACAATTTAAGTGTGGTTTAAAGAAAAATATTATTTAATTTAAAATTAATTTATATTTAAATAAACTTATTATTTATTTGAGTCAAAATTAAACCAAATTCGATATAAAATTTGAACACGTTTGGGAGAACAATCACGTCTGTACTATTGCATTTATTTCATAGAAGAGTTGTGTCTTTTTATTGGAAAAGTTGTGTTTCTTTATCGAAAAGAATCACCAATTTTCTTATATGGTTAACTTCATTTTATCTTCTTGTGGTTGGGGGTTAAAATATTTTACCTCCTTATGATTCAAATATACTTAGAAAGTCTCAAAGTGCTTTTGAACTAAAGTACTACCGTTAGTTTTTCTATCCAAATAAACGAAAGGTATATTACACACTGTTTTTTGGAGTGAATTTGGTTTTTAAAAAAAATTAGAAGTGGTTTGAGATGTTCTAAATAAGTATACTTTTTGACTTTTTATAAAAAGATGGATAGAAAAGTAGAGAGGACATGTTGATTGATGTGATTCAAAAAAGATAAAAAGATGGACTAAAATAGGTTATGCCAAACAAGGCTTTAATATAACAAAAACACAAATTTACCCCTATTTTCTCCAAACTTAAAATTAGATTAATATGATAATTAAAATTAAATAAATTAAAATATTGTTAAGAATTTATCTAAAATATAAAATATAATTAAGAATTAATTTAACATATAATTAAATTAAAATTAGATTAACATGTTAAGAATTATAATAAATAATAAATAATTAAGAATTTAGGATTATTTGTGATCTAAAATATTAAATTAAAATTAGTAATTATAATAAATAATTAAATATTTAGGATTAATTGTTATATAAAATAAAATAAAATTAAAATTAGAATAAAAAGTTAAGAATTATAATAAACAATTAAGAATTTATAATTAATTATAATTAAATTAAATTAATATTAGACATCATAAATTATATATATTAAAACAAAAAGAGCAAGAAAATAACAAAAAAAATATTTACAATTTTAGGCCCATTTTGGTATAAAAAAAAAAAAAAAGACAGACCCCTTCAGATTGTAAATTTTTTAGAGGAGGTTTATGGCCTTAATGCATTGACCACAGAGAAGAGCATTGTCGGGATGGGATATCGTCTCTCCATGATTTGAGGGGGAAATAAACGCGGAGGATAGGAAACTGCTGATTTAAATACTGGTTCGAGCCCCAGTTTCTCCGATTCTATATGTTCCACATTCCCACATTGTCACAAAAGCATGTATAACTGCAAGTCCATGAGTTTCTGATACAACCTGCACGTACATTAAAAATTAGTTTCAGTTTCTTTTAGTATGATATTTTCATGATCAAATTGGCTTAAAAAACTCATCGGAGAAGGCATTGGTGTGGATTTGCAAAATGATATTCACAAATCTTTGTTTTGTTTTTAATCTCAACCCGTTTTGGAATTTTTTGTTTTTAGTACTTTTCTGTCATTTTAATTTTCATATTTAATCAAAAAAAATTTACTGTTTTTTATGCAACTAATCTAGATGCAATTAAAAGGTAAAATATTGGATTGAAAAAAGTTTTTAAAAGTTTTAAACAAAAAAACAACACCACATTTTCTTGTTCTTGTCTCAGTTGATTTTTTTTTAAATTTTAATTTTTCAAATATTTCGATTCTTATGTTCATTGAAAAGTAAAAAGAAAAAAAACTGGGATAAAATTATGAAGAAAAAAATTTCATCAAAAACAGTTTATAAAAATAAAAAAATTAAAAAAACTCAAAAACGGTTTTCAAAAATAAACTAAACAGATCTCAAATCTAGATAAATCTTTCATAGTGTACCTGAACCGTGCAACGTGAAATTGTTTCCTTAAATTTGTAACTCGATCTTCTTGTCAGTGACCACATGTCCTTCCATCCATTCTGGTCATCATCACAATATCATAATTTAAGATATTTAGTTATACAAGAATGCGAATATTTTTCTGTTTTCAATAGTTGGATTGTTTTACATATCGGCAATAAAGCATGTTAATTCTCATTGGATAAAAGCTAAATGAATGTGTGAGCAAAAAACTTACCCAACCACAAGAACACGTGCCACTCAATATGCCAGATCTGCACGGTGTCTTCGATTCTCAACACAATCTCAACATAAGCTCGGAAATCAGCAGCCATGACAGAAGTTCTGGAGGTAACCACCACCACCAGTGGGTTATCCGATATGCTTGAAGGGAGAAGCCCCCGAAATCTTGAAAGATCATGCAAGTTAAGAGGCGTGTCTGCTTGGAATGAACGACTACGCTATTGACAAGCATATCTCTGCTTGTATTGGATGATTTGAGCAGAGTTTGCAAGTCTGATTGTCCGGGTAGTGTTGATCTTCCATAATTGGTATGAGCCTTGAGATTAGGTCTTGGTCCACTTGCTGTTAATTTTGCCTTGCCTGGTTTTGCATATAGACATGAACGCAAGGGACCTTCAAAGTGAGATTATAAAGGGGGTTGTTTGGAACAGCTTTAAAGAGCATGCTTATAGTTTTTTTTTTTTTTTCAAAATTTTTTTTTTTTAATCTGTGTCAGAAATTTGATTGCAGCTTTTATTTACAATTTATGAAGCGAAATAAGCTTAATAAGCTGGAAAAAAAATAATCTATTATAAAGAAGAGGAGAGGTGCTTTTAGCTTGTGCTTTTTTATTATCAACTTGTCAGCTTGAAAAAGGCCACACCCAAACAGACCAAGAAACTGGCGGGAAACAACTGAAACAAAATAAAGTAACAAAAAAGCGTACCTAACAGGATCGCCCTGGTTAAGTGACCAATTCAATCTGAGTTTGTCGGTCCACCAGGAGGAGGACCGGAACGCTTCCTGCTGAGTTACTGTAATTGAAAGATAGATGGCGTTGCCGAGGGGAGCACTGGGGAGGTAAACGTGTTGAGGACAACCAATAGTAGTCCTGTGCCAGCTGAATCGGCAGTAACCAGTACAGAGTAGGACTGCCCCAAATGGATGTCGAGGGAGTCATAAGTATTCTGCAGCGTGGTGTGTGCCTTCCACCTCAACCAGGAGCATCTTATTGCCCCTGGATTCTGAAGTTTAAATGGAAGTAGTAAGCCCAACATTTGAAAGGCCGGAATCCTGTAAGTCTTGCTTGGAAACAAGAATTGCAATTACCATAAATTATGCAATAAACTGCACATTTGTATGAAGGTTGTGCAACCCTCATAAAGCGTGGCATAATTACCTGTGATCAACTGTGAATGTGAACCCATTGATCCCGACCATTGATAGGAGGCCATCCGGGGAGGGAAGATTATTCCCGCCTCCAAGGATGGCTTTCAAATCCTGAAAGATCGAGAAATGTGTCATGGTAAGGCGAAGATTAAAAAAAAAAAGGCTAAAATAGGGCAAACAGCACATAAGAATTCAGGTGTTTGGGCGAAAATGACCAAGGAACATTCACTATAATATAGAGATTAATGACCGGCCATCTCTCTCAGCAATCTTCTTACAAGGCTCACCAAAATCATCTTAATCTTAGAACCCCAAGATAATTCAATAATATAAAGATGCAAAGTTAGGCAAAATGGTCAAAATACACCCAAATACAAAATGTTTGGTCAAACTATTGGTTGGGCTACATCCCCAAACCGCCACAGAAAAGCAAGAAAAACTTTGCCATTTGCCAGTTAAGATAGGTTGTGCAGGTCGTCCAATGACGGTAACAAGTTAGTCCGTGCAAATTCAAGTACATGACAACAAGAGCCCACAAGACAAACAACATGAATACCAAATGTTCAGCTAAAGCAATATGAAGTAGTGTAAGATCAAATTTGTCATTTTTCTACAAAATTTAAACAAACAATGTCTAGTGGGATTTAGAAATTTTTTCTGAGAAGCTACTAACCGTTGTGTGATGCTTGAACCAGTCACCTGCCAAAATGGTGTAATCTCGGCAGGTGGATGAAAGGAGGGATATCACAGGAGCGGGCTGCGAATTTTGATTGCCACCAAGCCCCCTGCAGCCTTTGTGGAAGGCAAGGAAGGGGAAGTAGAGTAGCTTACCAATCTGATCCTTGACTTGAAGTACATAGTGGAAGTTTCTTCCTCGGTGGGATGGGGCAGTTGGATGCCACACCACTCCATCTTGCCATGAGTTCCTTCTCTGCTGCACCCCAGGTTCCTGCTCAACAATCAAACCACTTATACGTTACTTGGACAGTTGCACAGTTTACAGATAGTTTATAACATGAAGACGAAAATCTTCAATAGCAGAAATTATCACAATGGTCCGGACACAATGTGGACTAATTGAATTTTGTGATTGTGGGAAAAAAATGAATATGCACGCGTCACAACAGTTTTTCTTTTTTCTAATATGTGTTTGTTGGAAAAACCACTATATTTTTCCTAGGTTTGTGTGGAGTATTCCTAGGTCTGTGGTTAGAAAATTAGCAAATATATACCAATAACAATGAGCAATAAGGGTGAAATTGGAGCAAATAAAAGTTCAGCACAAACACCAATTTAATGTGGTTCGAACATGTGCCCTAAATGAAAGGATGAGGATGAGTTACAATGTGAGCTTCTCTAGTATCCAAATTAGAGGCATACAGAACATAAAGGAATATATTCTTGGCTTTACAAACAAAACAACTATTTCATCACCAAGGAGGTGGAACGCAACAAATAAACAAATAAAAGTTTATGTGTAAGTGGTATCCCAACCATTGACCAGAAGTTTGTTACAACACTCCTATCAGAACATAGCTTTTCTTGCCTGCGAACAACATTATAAACTTTCCATCAATATGACATTTGAATAACCACTTATCTTGGCTTAAAATTAGGAGCAAATCCTAAAAATTTTTAAACATGTTTTTTTTTTTTCACAATGCCCTCTTCATTGTCACTGTCACTGGCACTGTCACTCTTTAGTGATTGCACTTCTATAAAGCGTTGTTACACATACTTGATTTTCACCTTTGAATTTCAACTTAAAAAGCTTAAAAGAAATGCAAAGGCTAACTTTCTTTAAGCTAGGTTTCAGAATGCTCTTATTTAAAAGAATTAAAATAACCTTTTTTTTAAAGTGGAACAAACAAGCTTAAAATGAGCCAAATATAAATTCTTTTATATAATGCTTTCTCAGTAGACCATTTTGTTCTTTTCCACTTAATTGCGACTTATGTATTTTAAAATTAAAAAATATGTGTAGTGTTTGGTTGCACTAATTTGATTTTCATTTTATTTGACTTTTCAATTTAAAAGGATTAAACTAAGTTTAAAAAGTTAATCTTTTTTTTTTTTTTTGTTAAGCTCCATTTTTAAACTTATGGTGAACTTTTTTCCAAGTGAAAACAACGCAAAAGGAGAGGGTGTTTGGGCATCCCAAAACATGAGTTTTTGTGGCTTTGTCGGTTGTAAAAAAACAAATAAATAAGGCAAATTACATATACACCCCTCGAGGTTTGGTTAAATTACAGATGCCCCCTGAGGTTTGAGAAATTTACGGAATCCCCCCCTGAATGCTTATATTTGCCATAAGAATTAGGGGTAATTTGCTTGAAATATAAACCTCAGGGGCAAATTGTTATGGAAAATACAAACCTCGGGGCGGATGTAATTTCCGAAACCTCAGGAGGTATCCTGTAATTAGGCCAAACCTCGAGGCGGTGTATAGTAATTTGGCCAATAAATAAATAAATAAGCCCAATAATGCTACCTGTTTTGCCTACAAGAAAGCCGCCATATCAAGCTTACATGCCCCAAGTCCAACTCAGGTGTGTTTGGTTTGAGTTTTTTTGAATTAGTTTTTGAAAATTGAATTTTTTAGGTTTTGTGTTTTTTATTTTTATGAATATTTTTAAATTTTAAACATTTTTTTTTTACCTTTTAGATGCAACCTTACTTAGATGTATCTAAAAAGTAAAAAAATTGTGAAAAAATATTTTTTTAAAAATTATAAATACATAAAAATACAAAAAAATTATGAATTCTCATTTTTTTTTTGTTATTTTTGTATTTAGTGAATTGTTTAAAAAAAAAATTCAATTTTTTTTAAACTTTTTAGGTATATGTATGTTTAAAAATTAAAAAATTGCTCAAAATATTAAAAAATTTTGTAAAAACAAAAAAAACAGGAAAATAAAAAAGTTAAAATTTTCTGAAAAATATTTTTTTAAAAAATGATAACCAAGTAAGTGATTTTTTTTTTTTTTTTTTTTTTTTTCAGTGATATGACAAAATATTGCCCTCTTTATTCGTTTTTATAAGAGTTCTCCAGCTTGTCCCACATGTATACAAAGATATATCAAAACCCAAAGACATTGTATTTGACTATAAGCCAAAAGGAAACCAAAGCAGTTCGGCGTTTTATTGTTGTTGTTGTTGTTTTCTTCTTCTTTAAGTCAAAAAAAGCAGCTTAAATAAAAGATGTAAGAGAGAAGCCCATGTGACAAAGTAAAGAAAAGGGTTGGGATTTCTTCTACTTTTCAAGCTAAAGATTGGTAAGTCTGATTTTTGATAAAATTTGAGTTACATTGATCGCGGAGACGAAAGCCTGAAATGGTTGCCTTCATAAATCCATTTGATGAGATTCTAACTTATGAACTGATATTTTCAAAATAAGTGTCATATATTCGTTGTTGGATATATGAACTTTAAAATATCACATCGAATATATAATCATTTTATTTTTTTCTCTCACAAACATCACACTAACTATAAAAAAAATTTAACTATTTTCTCAAACACAAAAATTTTAACTACTAAAATATCAAAACTAAATAGCTACTAAAATAGCAACTTTCCAACACACCCACTTTCGTTTGAAATGCATACTTTTTATTTTTATTTGACTATTTTAACCATAAAAGACAAAATAAGTTTTTTAGTTTAATAATACAAAACATCACATCCAATCTATAATCATTTTATTTTTTTCTCACAAAATTAAAAAAACTTAAAAAAATTTATCCCAAACAAACTTTTAACCCTAAACTAAAATAATTAAAAAATCAAAAATCTAACCCACCTCCCCAAACCAATCCCTCACTGCCATCTGAGTTGGTAGGTAGGTATATTTTCCACGTTATTTGATGAGAGTTCAAATTCTCTCGTTTGCCTAGTTTCAAGGGTTCAAAATGTTTGAAAAGAAAGTTTAAAAGTTTTGATTTTTTTGACTTATTTATAGAGAGAAGAAGTAAGTTAAAAGTTGAGAGAAGGGCTTGATCTCACTTCCTAATCTTGAATTACCTTCGTGCGATGGGCCAAAAAGGGTTTTACTTAGATGGATTCTCCATTATTCGACGAAAAAAAAAAAAAAAACAAAAAAGAAGAAAAAAACACATTTTAGTCCATTTGAGAGAGTTCACGTCATTAACACCCATAAATGGAAAAGACATTGAACACTTATAATTGCATTAAATTACTTCCCATCATATGGGTAATGAGATTTGCACCGATCAATTGAAACTTACCGTTGGCAAAATGGAATCCTCTGTACGTAAGATTATAGAAAATTGTTACATAAGATCATTTTATTTTTTTTTTTGTGGAAACCGCCATATAACTTCATAACTTAAAAAGAAGAAAAAAAATCATATATTTTAATTTTCTCAATCACAACTAAAATTAAAAAAATAATTATATCATAACTAAACACATTGTTAAGACATAATATAACATCCTCATGAGATATAATGAAAATTGGTTTTAATTAAAAAAAAAATTACATCCTTTTTAAAGGGTGAATATTAGAATTTCCCTTTTTCTTTTATAATCAGAGTCTTAAAACTCATGATAAGTTATAAAATAAGTATTTATATCAGTAAATAAAACACTAACCATGAGATTGAGAAAAGGCTCGTCCAAACTGTTGAAAACACTGATGATCAAATTGTCATTTGTCACCGACTCAATCTGTGGCCCGGAAACTGCCCGTTTATCAATATCCCCTGCCCATTCCACATTCATAAATTAATAAACTAACAAAAAAAAAAAAAAAATTACAAATCAGAACTCAAAATAATTTACAAAAATATGAAGGTGGCCACACCCACTTCTACCTTAATATTTCTACAATTATTTTGTGTTTTTCAACTGATTTATAATTTTCAAAAAAAAAAAGAAAAAAAAGGGGTAAAGAAGTACCTGTTGCTTACACCCAGAGGGTAAATATCACCATAAGTGATATTCCAAAGTATAGAACCTATATGGATCTTCCCCATTTATGAAGTTGTTGTTCAATACCATCAAAAATAGCACCACCATCACACACCTCCAACTCCCCTCATTCCCTCCCATATTTCTTCTCTCTCTCTCTCTCTCTCCCCTCACTCTCTCTCTAGAAACTTACAGTATGGAAATGCAATGAGAGAGAGATCTGTGAAACAGAGAGAGTGTCCCTCACTCTTTTTCTCTCTCTTTCTCTTTTTTTTGTTTATTCTTTTTCTTTTTCTCTTTTGCTTTGTAGCTCTGTTTTACCTGAGACTGCAGAGTCGGTGATGAAGATAGAGAATGAAGGAAAGAAAAAGAGAAAGACAGAAGATGGTGCTTATTTTAGTTAACACATTTATCTCACATTCTTTATTACACTTTTTTATCTTTTAATTTTTTTAAAGGAAAATGAGTGAGAGCACTATCCACTAATGATGTGACAGTAACCTTATCATAAATGATTTGATATTTTAGTCTTGGTGTTGTATTTTTTTTTTATTGAGTGTCATGTCATTAGTGATTTTTTTAAACTTTTTAAAATTAGTGATCTCTTTCATGTGTTTTTTAAAAAATATATTATTTTTCTATTTTTTTTTATAAAAATCAAAATTATTTATTATTTATTTATTTATTTATTTTAATCTCATTGACGCTGGAGTCTTTATTATGTAATCATGTAAGCAGAGGACAGCTATTAGCTGTAATTTCAGACTTTCAGTGACCGCGGCTTAAGAGCTATTTTAGAAGTACAAAAATTTGACATAATTTTACAAATAAAATCACAATAAAGACAAAGTTGTG
>NW_021025125.1:1193859-1218177 GCF_004153795.1 Camellia sinensis
TGCAATGTTGGATACGCAAAATTTTTATTCAGAAATTTACTTCGGTCATATTTATTTTAAGTCTGAACCCTATTACAAACCTATTATACAAGAGTGAATGCCAGCAATCATTTTCCTTAAAACTCATGATAAGTTAAAATTAGTATTTATATCAATAAATAAAACAATTACCAAGAAAAAAAAAAAAACACTGACCATGAGATGAGAAAAGGCTCGTCCAAACTGTTGAAAACACTGATAATCAAATTGTCATTTGTCACCGACTCAATCTGTGGCCCCGGAAACTGCCCGTTTATCAATATCCCCTGCCCATTCCACATTCATAAATTAATAAACTAACAAAAAAAAAAAAATTACAAATCAAGAACTCAAAATAATTTACAAAAATATGAAGGTGGCCACACCCACTTCTTACCTTAATATTTCTACAATTATTTTGTGTTTTTCAACTGATTTATAATTTTCAAAAAAAAAAAGAAAAAAAAGGGGTAAAGAAGTACCTGTTGCTTAACACCAAGAGGGTAAATATCACCATAAGTGATATTCCAAGTATAGAACCTATATGGATCTTCCCCATTTATGAAGTTGTTGTTCAATACCATCAAAAATAGCACCACCATCACACACCTCCAACTCCCCTCATTCTCTCCCATATTTCTTCTCTCTCTCTCTCTCTCTCTCCCCTCACTCTCTCTCTAGAAACTTACAGTATGGAAATGCAATGAGAGAGAGATCTGTGAAACAGAGAGAGTGTCCCTCACTCTTTTTCTCTCTCTTTCTCTTTATTTTGTTTATTCTTTTTCTTTTTCTCTTTTGCTTTGTAGCTCTGTTTTACCTGAGACTGCAGAGTCGGTGATGAAGATAGAGAATGAAGGAAAGAAAAAGAGAAAGAGAGAAGATAGTGCTTATTTTAGTTAACACATTTATTTCACATTCTTTATTACACTTTTTTTATCTTTTTATTTTTTTAAAGTATATTATTTTTCTATTTTTTTATAAAAAATCAAAATTATTTATTTATTTATTTATTTTAATCTCATTGACGTGTGTTGCGTTGAGTCTGAGTCTTTATTATGTAATAATGTAAGCAGAGACAGCTATTAGCTGTAATTTCAGACTTTCAGTGACCGCGGTTTAAAAGTACAAAAATTTGACATAGTGCCGTTTTGGGAGAATGAGGACCCTCTCCTTGCAAGTCCGTCCTTGCGCGTGTCCTTGCTCGGCTTGCGGGTCTATTTTTAAGTTTAATTTTGGTAATTTAAATTGTTCATATTTTATGATTTATTTAGTATATTATATCTGTAAAAAATTAAATTGATCGGATATCAGAAACTATATGTTTAGAAAACTGTTTATTAAATTCTTTAAAAAAATAGTTTTTAGTTCAATTTTTCGAACACATACTTTCTGATATTCGATCAACTTGATTTTTTACAGGTATGATATACTGAATAAATCTAAAAATATGAACGGTTCGGATTATCAAAACTGGGCCTCAAAGTAGACCCGAAGGCCCATGCAAGGAGAGAATGAAGGAGGGGCTCAAGGGGAGGATCCCAATTCTCCGTTGTTTGGTGTGTAGGGTATGTTTTATTTTTTTATTAGGATTTGAGATTTGTTTTATTATTGACTTGGTATTGGAGCATCTCCAACATAGTTGTTAAAATTATTTGTTAAAATATGTTAGACCATCTCTAACGGTTCATTAAATCTGGTATCAAATTTAAAATTTGATGAAAAAGTCACTTTTTTGAGCTCCAACGGTTTCACCAAATCGATATCAAATCGAGAATTCAGCAAATCTTTTACCAAAATGAGAACAGGCGAAGCATTTCACCAAATCACTGTTCCTGACCGTTGGGAGAGACCAACCGGTTGCCCGACCGGTTGACCAAACGGTCGACCTCCTAAAGGTTCAAACAGTAAAAAAAAAAAAAAAAAAATTTTTTTTTTGCCTAACCGGTCGACCACTAAAAGGTTCAAAAAGTTCAAAAAAAAATCAAAAAATAAAAAAAAAAAATTTCGCTTAACCGGTCGACCAACCGGTTGTCCCCGGCACAAATTTGATGAAAGTGCACCGTTGGAGCGAGTGGTATCAAATTTGGTAAAATTGGTCATTTTCGACTCAAATTTGGTGAAAAATCTGATTCACCGTTGGAAATGCTCTCACAACTTTGTCTTTAGTGATTTTATTTTAAAGGGAAAATTACATATATCTCCTTCGAGATTTAGCTAAATTACAGATACCCCCTTAAGGTTTCAAAAATTACAGATATCTCCTGAGATTTATATTTTCATAACAAATTGTCCCTTAAGGTTTATATTTTCATAACAAGGAGATGCTCTCACAAATTAGGGGGCAATTTGTTATGCAAATATAGCTTTTAGGGAGTATCTGTAATTTCTCAAACCTCATAGAGTATCTGTAATTTTACTAAATCTCGAGAGGTATATGTAAGTTGGTTTTTGGCTTTCTACCAAATTTTTTAACTTTTTTGAAAGTGATTTAAGAAGTTGATAAAAAATTGATTTTTTTGATTTTTGATTTAATATTTATTAAAAGTGTCACATCACTCCAAAATGACCAAAATATCATTTCTTAACATTTATTTTTTACTTTTTCAATTTTGTCTTATAGGCCCAAACTGTAATTTCAGTGTTGCGTTTTGAAAAGTTACCAAATGAATAAAGTGACGTTTTGGGCCAGGAGCTTTTTTGGAACATGAATAAACAACGTGGCGTTTTTGATTGCTTCCCAAAACGAGTCAGGAGCCTCTTCTTGCGGGCTCCTTCTTGCGCCCGTCCTTGCAGGGCCTTCATGCCTACTTTTAGGCCCAATTTTGATAATTCGAACAGTTCATATTTTATGATTTATTCAGTATATCATACCTGTAAAAAATCAAGTTGATCGAATATCAGAAAGTATGTGTTCGAAAAATTGAACTAAAAACTATTTTTTTAAAGAATTTAATAAACAGTTTTCTAAACATATAGTTTCTGATATCCGATCAATTTAATTTTTTACAGATATAATATACTAAATAAATCATAAAATATGAACAATTTAAATTACCAAAATTAAACTTAAAAATAGACCCGCAAGCCGAGCAAGGACACGCGCAAGGACGGACTTGCAAGGAGAGGGTCCTCATTCTCCCAAAACGGCACTATGTCAAATTTTTGTACTTTTAAACCGCGGTCACTGAAAGTCTGAAATTACAGCTAATAGCTGTCTCTGCTTACATTATTACATAATAAAGACTCAGACTCAACGCAACACACGTCAATGAGATTAAAATAAATAAATAAATAAATAATTTTGATTTTTTATAAAAAAATAGAAAAATAATATATTTTTAAAAAACAACAATGATAGAGATCACTAATTTTAAAAGTTTAAAAAAATCACTAATGACATGACACTCAATAAAAAAAAAAATACAACACCAAGACTAAAATATCAAATCATTTATGATAAGGCTTACTGTCACATCATTAGTGGATAGTGCTCTCACTCATTTTCCTTTAAAAAAATTAAAAGATAAAAAAGTGTAATAAAGAATGTGAGATAAATGTGTTAACTAAAATAAGCACCATCTTCTGTCTTTCTCTTTTTCTTTCCTTCATTCTCTATCTTCATCACCGACTCTGCAGTCTCAGGTAAAACAGAGCTACAAAGCAAAAGAGAAAAAGAAAAAGAATAAACAAAATAAAGAGAAAGAGAGAGAAAAAGAGTGAGGGACACTCTCTCTGTTTCACAGATCTCTCTCTCATTGCATTTCCATACTGTAAGTTTCTAGAGAGAGAGTGAGGGGAGAGAGAGAGAGAGAGAGAAGAAATATGGGAGGGAATGAGGGGAGTTGGAGGTGTGTGATGGTGGTGCTATTTTTGATGGTATTGAACAACAACTTCATAAATGGGGAAGATCCATATAGGTTCTATACTTGGAATATCACTTATGGTGATATTTACCCTCTTGGTGTTAAGCAACAGGTACTTCTTTACCCCTTTTTTTTCTTTTTTTTTTTGAAAATTATAAATCAGTTGAAAAACACAAAATAATTGTAGAAATATTAAGGTAAGAAGTGGGTGTGGCCACCTTCATATTTTTGTAAATTATTTTGAGTTCTTGATTTGTAATTTTTTTTTTTTTGTTAGTTTATTAATTTATGAATGTGGAATGGGCAGGGGATATTGATAAACGGGCAGTTTCCGGGGCCACAGATTGAGTCGGTGACAAATGACAATTTGATTATCAGTGTTTTCAACAGTTTGGACGAGCCTTTTCTCATCTCATGGTCAGTGTTTTTTTTTTTTTCTTGGTAATTGTTTTATTTATTGATATAAATACTAATTTTAACTTATCATGAGTTTTAAGGAAAATGATTGCTGGCCCTAAAAAAGTTGCCCCTAATACCCCTAATTTCCATTTTTGTAAACTGTTTTTTTTTTTCTTTCTTTTTTCCTTTTTTTTTTTTTTTTTTTTTTTTTTTTACTTGAAATGGAATTTCGAGGCATTCGAGCCCCGAAATTACGGGCCCTCAATCACTTCCGGAGTTTTAAACTGTGCTTATAAAAGAAAAAGGGAAATTCTAATATTCACCCTTTAAAAAGGATGTAGGGATCATGAAAATTTGTTCATGAAAATGATCATAAAAAATTTATGATCTTTAGATTATCTTGATTAGTGTGTGGTGCTTTATTCTAAGTGTAATCTAAGGATCACAAAATTTTCATGATTATTTTCATGAAAGATTTTTCATAATACCTAATATTGCTATTTTTTTAATTAAGACCAATTTTCATTATAACTCACGAGGTTGTTAATTATGTCTTACTATATATTTTTAATTTTAGTTGTGATTGAGAAAATTAAAATTATATCATTTTTTTTTTCCTTTTAATTTATAAAGTTTATATGGCGTTTCCAAAAAAAAAAAAAATGATCTTATGTAACAATTTTCTATTTATTTACGTACAGAGGATCCCATTTTGCCACGGTAAGTTTCAATCGATCGGTGCAAATCTCATTACCCATATGATGGGAAGTAATTTAATGCTTAAATTATAAGTGTTCATGTCTTTTCCATTTATGGGTGTTAATACGTTGAACTCTCCCAAATGGACTAAAACACATTTTCAATCTTACAATTAAAATGCTGGTTCAAAAAACAAAAAATCTTACAATTAAAATGTGTTTTTGGCCCATCTCACGAAGGGAAACTTAACTTTTAACTCACCTCTTACAAAAAAAAAATAAAAAAAAAAAAAAATCAAAAAATAACTTTTAATTATCTTTCTAAAATATTCTAAAGTTGACTCCTTGAACCCTTGAACTAGGCAAACGAGAGAATTTGAACTCTCATCAATAACGTGGAAAATATACCTACCTACCAACTCAGATGGCAGTCAGGGATTGATTTGGGATGTGGGTTAAATTTTTTATTTTTTAGGTATTTTAATTTGGGGTTAAAAAATTTTATTTGAGATAAGTTTTTTAGTTGTTTTTTTTATTTTTGTAAGAGAAAAAATGAAATGATTATGGGTTAGATGTGATATTTTGTCTTATTAGATTAAAAAATCTATTTTATCTTTTATAGCTAAAATAGTCAAAAAAACCAAAAAGTATGGCATGCCAAATGGGTGTTTAGAAAGTTGTTATTTTAATAAGCTATTTTAGTTTTTGGTTATTTTAGTAAGTTAAAATTTTTGTGTTTGAGAAGATAGTTGGATTTTTTATAATTAGATGTAATGTTTGTGAGAGAAAAAAATAAAATAATTATGGATTTGATGTGACATTTTATCTTATTAACTATTTTAACATATTTTGTCTTTTTATAAATTTTAGTCTAAAAAAACCAAAAAATAGCCTTTGCCAAACACCCTCAAGGCTTATTTAAATAGGTGTTTTTTTCTTTTTCAAATGCACTTTTTTTTGTTTTTTTTTTAAGATGCCCCAACAAATACACTTCAGTGTGTAAAACATAAACGCAAATAAATATTTGATCAACTAAGAGATAGAATAAAATACCACAATATCAATTAAAAATTAAGGTTAGATTTAAAAAGTGCAGACATGAATACAGATGTAGACATGGGACATGTTGATTTTAGAAAAATAGAGACACGGACACTACGGAGATACATTAATAAAATATGTTTTCTTATATTTTTATTTGCTATCTCGATTAATATTACATTCACAAATAATCATTATTAATAAAAATTAACTCTAATTCTATATTTTTTTATAAAAAAAAACTTTTAAATGAATTTTATAGAGGATCTATTAAGTATTTAAATTTAAGAAAAAATAATAAACATTTAACATTTGTCAAAATCACTAATGGTAGAAAAGACAACTTGAATGTCCCTAATGTGTTCTTGAAGTACCCCGGCGTGTTTATTGAAAATAAATTAATTAAATAAGGGGACACGCCATGTGATGTGTCCCATAAGTATCCTCACCGTGTTTGCGTGTTTCCGAAATATCCATGTGTCCGACATGAATATACGATACTTATTTTGAAATATCGACACTTCATAAGTTTAGATCCCACCAAAATAGATTTATGAAGCCATCAATTTCAGGCTTTCGTCTCCGCGATCAATGTACTCAAATTTTATCAAAATCAAACTTTACCAATCTTTAGCTTGAAAAGTAGAAGAAATCCCAACCCTTTTCTTTACTTTGTCACATGGGCTTCTCTCTCACATCTTTTATTTAAGCTGCTTTTTTTGACTTAAAGAAGAAAACAACAACAACAATAAAAACGCCGAACTGCTTGGTTTCCTTTTGGCTTTTTGGCTTATAGTCAAATACAAATGTCTTTGGGTTTTGATATATCTTTGTATACATGTAGGACAAGCTGGAGAACTCTTATAAACAAATAAATGAGGGCATATTTGTCATATCACTGAAAAAAAAATAAAAAATAAAAAAACATGAAGGGGACTTGGGCCATGCGGCTTTCTTTGTACCAAACAGGTATGCTTATTTGGGCTTATTTATTTATTTGTTTTTACACAGACAAAGCCCAAAAACTCATGTTTTGGGATGCCCAAACACCCTCTCCTTTTGCGTTGTTTTCACTTGAAAAAAGTTCACCATAGTTTAAAAATGCGAGCTTAACAAAAAAAAAAAAAATTAACTTTTTAACTTAGTTTAATCCTTTTAAATTGAAAAGTCAAATAAAATGAAAATCAATATTAGTGCAACCAAACACTACACACATTTTTTAATTTTAAAATACATAAGTTGCAACTAAGTGGAAAAGAACAAAATGGTCTACTGAGAAAGCATTATATAAAAGATAATTATATTTGGCTCATTTTTAAGCTTGTTTGTTTCCACTTTAAAAAAAAGTTTATTTTAATTCTTTTAAATAAGCATCTGAAGCCTAGCTTAAGAAAAGTTAGCCTTTGCATTTTCTTTTAAGCTTTTTAAGTTGAAATTTAATAAGGTGAAAATCAAGTATGTGTAACCAACGCTTTATAGAAGTGCAATCACTAAAGAGTGACAGTGACAGTGACAGAGGGCATTGTGGAAAAAAAAAACACATGTTTAAAAATTTTAGGATTTGCTTCTAATTTTAAGCCAAGATTAAGTGGTTTATTCATATGTCATATTGATTGAAGTTTATAATGTTGTTCGCGGCAACAAAGCTATGTTCTGCTGGGAGTGATTTGTCACAAATCTTCTTGCATCAATGGTTTGGGATAACCACTTAACATAAACCTTTTATTTGTTTATTTTGTTGTGTTCCACCTCCTTGGTGATGAAATGGTTGTTGCTTGTAAGCCAAGAATATATTCTTGATGTTTGTATGCCTCTAATTTGATACCAGAGAAGCTCACATTGTAATCTCATCCTTTCATTTAGGCACATTGTCGAACCACATAAATTTGGTCTTTTGGGCTGACTTTTATTTGCTTCCAATTTTCAACCCTTATTGCTCATTGTTATTGGTATATTTGCTAATTTTCTAACCACACAACCTAGGAATATCCACACAACCTAGGAACCTAGGAATATCCACACAACCTAGGAAATATTGTGGTTTTTCCAACAAAACAATATTAGAAAAAGAAAAACGGTGTGACGCGTGTATAATCATTTTTTTCCCAAATCACAAAATATCATTAGTCCACATTGTGTTCCGGACCCATGTGATAATTTCTGCTATTGAAGATTTTCGTCTTCATGTTATACTATCTGTAACTGTGCAACTGTCAAATTAACAGTAAAGTGGTTTGATTGTTGAGGCAGGAATGGGGTGCAGCAGAGAAGGAACTCATGGCAAGATGGAGTGTGTGGCACCAACTGCCCCATCCCACCGAGGAAGAACTTCACTTATGTACTTCAAGTCAAGGATCAGATTGGTAGCTACTTCTACTTCCCCTCCCTTGCCTTCCACAAGGCTGCAGGGGGCTTCGGTGGCATCAAAATTTCCAGCCGCTCTGTGATTCCCGTCCCTTTCAATCCACCTGCCGGAGATTACACCATTTTGGCAGGTGACTGGTTCAAGCAAAATCACACGGTTAGTAGCTTCCTCAGAAAAATTTCTAAATTCCCACTAGACATTGTTGTTTAATTTTGTAGAAAAATGACAAATTTGATCTACACTACTTCATAATTGCTTAGCTGAACATTTGGGTATTCATGTGTTTGTCTTGATGGGCTTCTTGTTGTCATGTATCTTGAATTTGACACGGACTATACTTGTTACTCGTTGATGACCTGCACAACCTACTTAACTGGCAAATGGCAAAGTTTTTCTTGCCTTTTCTGTGGCGGTCTGGGGATGTAGCCCCAACCAATAGTTTGACCCAACATTTGTATTTGGGTGTATTTTGACCCATTTTGCTAACTTTGCATCTTTGTATATATTGAATTATCTTGGGGTTCTAAGATTATGATGATTTTGTGAGCTTGTAAGAGGGTTGTTGAGAGAGATGCCGGTTCATTAATCTCTATATTATAGTGAAATTTCCTTGGTCATTTTTCGCCCAAAACACCTAAATTCTTATGTGCTGTTTGCCCTATTTTAGCCTTTTTTTTTAATCTTCGCCTTTACCATGACACATTTCTCGGATCTTTCAGGATTTGAAAGCCATCTTGGATGGCGGGAATAATCTTCCCTTCCCGGATGGCCTCCTTATCAATGGTCGTGGATCAAATGGGTTCACATTCACAGTTGATCAAGGTAATTATGCCACCATTTATGAGGTTGACATCTTCATTACACATGTGCCATGTTTATGCAAATTTATGGTATGCAATCTTGTTTTCCAGGCAAGACTTACAGGTTCCGGATTTCAAATGTTGGGCTTACTACTTCCATTAACTTCAGAATCCAGGGGCATAAGATGCTCCTGGTTGAGGTGGAAGGCACACACACGCTGCAGAATACTTATGACTCCCTCGACATCCATTTGGGGCAGTCCTACTCTGTACTGGTTACTGCCGATCAGCCTGCACAGGACTACTATATGGTTGTCTCAACACGTTTCACCTCCCCAGTGCTCTCGGCAACATCTATCTTTCATTACAGTAACTCAGCAGAAAGCGTTTCCGGTCCTCCCCCTGGTGGACCGACAACTCAGATTGATTGGTCACTTAACCAGGCACGATCTGTTAGGTACGCTTTTTGTTACTTGTATTTTGTTCAGTTGTTTCCTGCCAGTTTGTTTGGGTCTGTTTGGTGTGGCTTTTATCAAGCTGAAAGTTGATAATAAAAAAGAAGCAACTAAAAGCACCTCTCCTCTTCTTTATAATAATTACTTTTTTCCAGCTTATTTAACTATTTCTGCTTCATAAATTGTAAATAAAAGCTGCATCAAATTCTGACACAGATTAAAAAAAAAAAAAAAAAAAAAAATCTAACAGCAAGTGGACCAAGACCTAATCCTCAAGGCTCATACCATTACGGGATGATCAACACTACCCGGACAATCAGACTTGCAAACTCTGCTCCAATCATCACTGACAAGCAGAGATATGCTGTCAATAGCGTGTCGTTCATCCCAGCAGACACGCCTCTTAAACTTGCTGACTACTTTAAGATTTCGGGGGTCTTCTCCCTTGCAAGCATCTCAGATAACCCAACTGGTGGTGGTGGTTACCTCCAGACTTCTGTCATGGCTGCTGATTTCCGAGCTTATGTTGAGATTGTGTTTGAGAATCAAGAAGACACCGTGCAGTCGTGGCATATTGATGGCCACGTGTTCTTTGTGGTTGGGTAAGTTTTTTGGCTCATCACATTTCATTTAGCTTTATCCAATGAGATTAACATTGCTTTATTGCCATATGTAAAACAATCCAACGGTTGAAAACAGAAAAATATTCGCATTCTTGTATACTAAAAATATCTTAAATTATGAATTATTGTGCGATGACCAGAATGGATGGAGGACAGTGGTCATCTGACAGAAGATCGAGTTACAATTTAAGGGACACAATTTCACGTTGCACGGTTCAGGTACACTATGAAAGCATTATCTAGATTTGAGATCTTGTTTAGTTTAGTTTTTGAAAACTGTTTTTGAGTTTTTTATTTTTTTATTTTTTATAATTGTTTTTTATGAGTTTTTTTCTTCATATTTTAGTCAGTTTTTTTCTTTTTACTTTTCAATGAACATAAGAATTGAAATATTTTGAAGAAATTAAATTTTAAAAAAAATCACTGAAGACAAGAACAAGAAAATGTGTTGTTGTTGTTGTTGTTGTTGTTTTTTTTTTTTGAACTTTTTAAAACTTTTTCACCAATATTTTACCCTTTAATTGCATCTAGATTAGTTGCATAAAAGTAAATTTTTTTGACTTAATATGAAAATTAAACACAGAAAAATACGGAAAACAAAACTCCAAAACGGGTTGAGATTAAAAACAAAACAAGATTGAGGCCTCGTTTGGCAAGAGGCTATTTTAGCCAATTAGCCAAAAAGTTACTAAATTAGCCAAAAAGCCAACAACTCATACCAAAAAGTCAAAGATTCTCTTTTCTCTCTACTTTTTGCACATCTTTTCGTAATTAGCCAAAAAGTCATCCCAAACATACAAGTTTTTTTTACCTACCTTTTTAGCCAAATAGCCAAAAAGTTACTAAATTAGCCTGTTCCCAAACGAGGCCTGAATATCATTTTGCAAATCCACCAATGCCTCCAATGAGTTTGTAAGCCAATTTGATCAATGAAAATATCATACTAAAAAGTAACTGAAACTATTTTAATGTACTTGCAGGTGTATCCGAACTCATGGACTGCAGTTTACATGCCTTTGGATAATGTGGGAATGTGGAACATAAGATCGGAGAACTGGGCTCGACAGTATTTAGGTCAGCAGTTCTATCTCCGTGTTTATTCCCCTGCAAATTCATGGAGAGACGAATATCCCATCCCGAGCAACGCTCTTCTCTGTGGTCAAGCATTGGGCCATAAAACTCGTCCTCTATAAAATGTTACAATCTGAAGGTCACGAAAGGGTGACCGGTTCACTGATCAGAAATATTAGAGGTTCCTAGTAGATGTTGGAGCCGCTCTGCTCGAGCACCTTTTTTTTTTGTCGACTCCCAGTTTTTTTTTTTTGGACCTCATTTTTTTGTTTGTAATATCTATAACCACCATTCATTCTTCCTTTGATTATTTTTCTCTCTTTTTTGTCCCACTTTGTGCTTCTTTGTATTTGCACAGACTTCAGTGCAAAACAATTACACCCTTGGTTTGGTTATCTCAGTATTCAGCTCAGCAACTTTTTGATGTAACGAGACTCCTGTGTTCTGTCAATTGCTAGGCATATCATTTATGGGCTTCAAAATTTTCCTCACTACTTGACATTGAAAAATATATCACTAACCACATGGAATGTGTAAAAAAATTTAGTATAATTTATAAATTGGGTGACGTTGCGGTTGTTGATTTTCTGTCATAAATTGAAGGATTTGTGTAAGCCGTAAAAAAGTTTACACTTGCATATATGGCAAATTACACTGATTTTTTTTCAAAATTTGGAAAAAATACGTAAGTCTTATAAGTTTGGCATAATTACATTAGGTTTTTATAAGATTTTAATTCACATAACAGTTAATTTTATCTTTTTTAATAATTCATTAGTCATATAAATGAAAAATGTTTTGTTTTTTTTTCATACAAATATGTATCTTTTATCTTATTTATCTTTGTTTTCCGTATTAGTTCTGGTCATTTTAGTCTTACTAAAGGAAGATTTGTGTAATTATGTCAAAATTAAAAGACTTGTTATGTATATTTTTTTCAAACCTAAAAGAGATTATTGTAATTTATCCATATATATATACACATTGGTATAGGGAAGGGAATCAATGATATATACACATTGGTATAATTATTAGAGGGAGATGGATATGTCCATGTAGTACTCTCAACCAATGAGGTAGAGAAATTTTAAGGAAGATAATACTTATCTTTGTTAGATATATGCATTGTAATTTTTTATTTGTCAAAAGAATCATATGTAATATTCCGCATAATACTACAATTCCATCTAATAATTTTCCAGATTCTGGCAGTCTTTCACTACACCAAGCCATGTGAAAACAACATTGTATTAAGAAAGATAAACGACACAGAATTCTTCGTATAAAATGTATTCGTCATTCATATCAATTGACTTTTTATGGATTTCTTGGTGAAATAACATCAAATGAAATCTCAGTAAAATTTTAATTAAATGAAATATATCATCACAAGTCAAAAATTTCACTCTCAATTAAGCAAACTGTGGATTGTAAATTTGTCTTCACAGGAGATTAGTGAGACAATGTGCCTTATTTTGCACCTGTAAGAGAAACTCAAAATCAAATATCACTCCTAATCTAAATAAGTTTATAGGACCCTCCGACACTCAAATCAGTAATTTGGTCAGACATGATTCCGTGGAAAAAGTATACAATGAAAAAAATGTGCTTGTGTGATCATTCTTGTGTTCTCGTGTGTCTTTTACTAGTTTGTTTGATTTCCTTTTATAGTCAATTGGTATATTTTTGTTGGTTGTCAAATGTCCCTTGATAGAACGGTAAGACTTTTGTCATGGATCACTTTAGTAGTGGCCAACTTACAATCTCGTTATTAGCTATTGAATCTTTGTTGATCGGACGATCAGTCTTCTGCTAGAGGTCATTTCGGTAGTGGCCAACTTATAATCGTTATTGGCCTTCAGATCTTTGTTGATCAGATATTGTGGCTAACTTGTAACCGTTATTAGCCGTTGGATCTCCCTTGATTGGGCGGTCAATTTTTTGTCAGCGATCAATCAGTGATTTAAGTCCAATTGCGTTTCCGATTGGTCCCCTTGGTTTTGGGCTTTGTTCGTTTGGGTCAATTGGACCTATTTGGGTCCATATTTTGCTTAGGCCAGACTTTCACCCTCTACACAAACTTATCCACATAAGTCACTGTTATACTGAGCTTCGTCATGCAGACCAAGGTGAAAATGAGTCCAGATCCTCTGCCGTGTTTGTCTGCGGTGCTTGCTGCAGTGTTCCAAAAACGACGTCGTTTTGATATTTATTATTATTTATTATTTTTTTTTTCTTTTCTTTTCCTTTCCTTTCCTTTCCTTTCCTTTCCTCCTTTATTGTTTGCTCTGAAAGGTCTCAAATGTTTGTTTGAGAGACCACAACAGAGAGGCGAAGAGGAGACAGGTGATCGGACGGAGGTGAAACAACATCAGTCGACGAGTCGGCAAACCTTTGGGTTTGATTTCTCATGTGTTTGATTTCTTGGGTTTTCTGTTCAAAAAAAAGATTTCTTGAGTTGAAGAAAGTTGTGAGCAAGAAAAAGCTAGGGCTTGCTTTGAAGGGTATGAATCTTTGAAACTTGCAAACGAGATTGAGAGAAGAAAAAATTCCCACTGTGTGGTTTTCTTTGAGGATATCTCTGGTACATTGAAGCAAGAGGCACATTGAAAAGCCCCCAAGTTGTAGCCCAAGATCTATAGGGAGCAGTGAGTTCCTCAACCCAATAACCCATGAAGTGATTTTGAGTAATTCAAGGTGTGAGCTCAAAATTACTGGTTTTGGGGGAGGTGGTGGGTTTGATTTCTCGTATGTTTGATTTCTTGGGTTTTCTGTTAAAAAAAAAAAGATTTCTTGGGTTTTCTGTTCAAAAAAAAGATTTCTTGGGTTTGATTTTTTGTGTATGATTTCTCATGTGTTCCTTTTATTAATTTTCTCAATGGGTCTGATCTTGACTCATCTGGTAAGATTTCCAATATTATATTGCGAGTGATGGGAATTACTTCACCAGAAAAATATGTTAATATGTTTTCCGGCTATTGCAGAAGGGAATTACTTCACCAGAAAAATAAGAAATGGTTTGGTGATGATTTTTTTTTTTTCAAGCTCATACACATTTCCCCAAAGTTGAGTTGAGTTGAGTTGGAAAGGAATTCTACATTTTCTCGGAAAGCAAACAAATTTGGGCCCACTAGTGAAGCTTGAACTCTAAAACGCCTAGTGAAGCAAACAAATTTCGTCTCTGTTCTTGCTCTGTTAGGTGGGTTAGGGTTCTCAGCCTGTGAGAGAAGAAACCAAGGGAAAGGGACAGAAAAGAAAGCAAGAGGAAAAAAAAAAAAAAAAAAACTAAAACGACGTGGTTTTGATAGCGTCACGGACCTTTAAAACTAATCCACACTCCTAATAAATAAATAAAATTAAAAAAACGAAACAAACTCATCGACAGCAAAATAAAACCCATTAATTTGAGTGTACTCCTAACAATAGAGCATTAGAGAACCCTTATACATGAATTTATTATCTATTATAACAACAATAGAGCATTAGAGAACCCTTATACATGAATTTATTATCTATTATAACTACAATATTATTCATTTTTAGGTCGATTTTGAAATAACTTTTTCACAAGTCCTAATATTTTTGTTATTTTAAGAGCCCATATATGCAGGGGCCCACTAGCCAGACTTTCATGTTCATCCTCCTTCGTTGTCTGCAAACAGTAGTAGGAAAGCATTTCAAAATTCAGATTTCATGGCATTGCAGTGAATACTGATGAAACGTGAAGGCACATGATTGTCAATCTTCATATCCATTGTCATGAATCATGATGATCTGTGGACTGTGATAGAGCGTCGGTAAGTTGACCAACATCAAATCAATGAATTTTAAAAGTCCACTTTGACCCTTCACTCTTATCATTTAATGATCAAACCAATGCCCCAACGGTTCTAACGCGTCACATAATAACCATGCAATTTGCAAATATTAATGGCTACATATAGTTTAGATAGTGGGGAGAGTTATATAAGGAGTGTTCTTTCAGTGGAAAGAGAGCGAGCCAAGTGAGTTGAGAAGCATTTAGCAATGGCAATGGGTGTGTCTCAAAAATGGGTTTGTGTGATTCTTCTTCTCTTGAGCATTGTCTTCCACTTGAGTGCCCTTACTCTTGGAGATGACAAGGTTGAGAAAGAGAGGTTTGGCGAAGGTGGGAGCTTCGGTGGTCGTGGTGGCCGTTTTGGAGGTGGTAGGGGTGCTGGTGGAGGTTTTGGTAGAGGTGGAGGAGCTGGAGGAGGCATTGGGGGAGGAGCTGGAGGTGGTGTAGGAGGAGGAGGAGGGTTTGGAGGTGGCGGCGGCGGCGGTGTTGGTGGTGGGTCTGGACATGGTAGTGGGTTTGGAGCTGGAGGAGGTTTAGGTGGAGGTGCAGGAGAAGGTGTGGGTGGAGGTGGTGGCTTTGGTGGTGGTGAAGGTGGAGGTGGCGGTGGCGGTGTTGGTGGTGGATCTGGCCACGGTAGCGGATTTGGAGCTGGGGGAGGTCTAGGTGGTGGTGCAGGAGGGGGAGTGGGTGGAGGTGGTGGCTTTGGTGGTGGTGGAGGTGGCGGTGGCGGTGGCGGTGTTGGTGGTGGATCTGGCCATGGTAGCGGGTTTGGAGTTGGAGGATGTGGTTGGGTTGGGCTTCTAATCTTAAAGGTATAATTAGATTTTGGATAAATTAAAATGAATTGTTCAAATTTGCTAAGAGAAAAATGGTTTAATGTCTAACAGGTTCTTTCACATTTTATTTCTTCAAACAGGCTCTTATAACATTGTAAACAGGTTCTTATAACATGTAGGGAAGAGAGTGAGAGAGAGAGTGATGGTTGTAATTTTTTTTTTAATCTTCTACGTTCTTTCCACATTTTTTTTAATTACTAAAACTTATTTGATTGTCTCAAAATTATATATTTGATTATTATAAAACAAACTTTTTAATTAATTAATTAATGTGTATTTGATTTTGTTGTTGAACCAAATAAAATAAATAAGATTGAATGAATATTTAGCTTTTGTTGTGAACCTAAAAAAAAATAAGTTGTTAACATTAAATATATTAAAAAAGAAATAAAAAAGATTGAAGGTATATTTAGCTAAAACCTTAAAAAAAAAAAAAGAAAAAAAAAGAAAAAAGAAGTTGTTAACGTTAAATATATTAAAAAAGAAAGAAAAAAGATTGAAGGTATATTTAGTTTTTGTTGTGAATCTTACAAAAAAAAAAATAATTTGTTAACATTAAATATATTTAAAAAGAAAGAAAAAAGATTGAAGGTACATTTAACTTTTGTTATGAACCTTAAAAAAAAAAAAAAAAAAAGGAAGAAGAAGAAGAAGAAGAAGGAGGAGGAGGTTGTTAACATTAAATATATTTAAAAAGAAAGAAAAAAGATTGAAGGTATATTTAGTTTTTGTTGTGAACCTTAAAATAAAAAATAAAAAAAAAATTGTTGTTAACATTAAATATATTGAAAAAGAAAGAAAAAAATTGAAGGTATATTTAGCTTTTGTTAAAAAAAAAAAAAAATTTGTTAACATTAAATATAAAAAATAAAAATAAAATAAAAATGGGGATTAAAGTGGGTTGGGGAAAATCCAAACTCATTAGGAAATGGGGAGGGTGGTACCCATGGGGAATGGGGAATGAGGAAAATTTATTATAGGGGAATGGGGGTGGGGAATTAATATCCACCCCATTAATCCCCATTGCCATCCTTAGGTGTTGGTGGTGGTGGTGGTGGTGGAGGAGCTGGTGGTGGTGCTGGAGGAGGATCAGGCCAAGGTGGTGGATTCGGCGCTGGTGTAGGCTTAGGAGGTGGAGCTGGTGGAGGTGTTGGTGGTGGAGGAGGATTTGGAGGAGGAGGTGGTGGTGGTGTAGGTGGTGGATCAGGGCATGGTGGTGGGTTTGGTGCAGGAGGAGGCGTTGGTGGCGGTGAAAGACGTTAAAGTTACTCGCAATTCTCCAATTAGTCATTTCCATGTTTGAATGAGTTGTTTTCATTGTAATTTCAGCTAAAAAAAGTGTTATTGCAATTTGCAAAACAAAGTTATTGTTTTTGTTGTGTACTATAACATATGATCCTCTCACTCCTAATAAAAGGCGGGGGTTTATTTTGTTATTGTCAGAGATAATGTCATCTCATAAAATCATTATATTCTCAATGGATTAACATCTTCTCCGAGGGCAAAGTCAATGCTAATGGTGGTTTGAGATGATCTAAATAAATATATTTTTTAATTTTTTATAAAATATAAATTGGGTATGAGTTGGGTTTGAAGTAATGTGATAGAGAAGTGATGTGACTTAAATAAAATGATGTGATTTAAATAAGATAGTAACTTTTTAACTTTTTGACTTTTTAACTTTTTTTAAGTTATGACAAATAAGGCCTAAATATCTATTTGAAAAGGGCAAAAAATCCAAAAAAAAAAAAAAAAAAAACTTGTCCAATTTCTTTTATAAATCCAATTTATAAAAAAAATTTCGTTTTATAAAAAGAAAATTTGACACATTGTTGGGAAAGAGACAAACAGAGTTTTAGATCTTGTACGCATAAATTTCAAGAATCAAAATATATAAAACTATAGTACAGTTTATGAGAGACATTGTCTATAATGCATTGACACTTCAAAATAAATATAAATGTTATAATTACATGGTTATGGTAGGAACATATGGGACACGCCACATAACATATTTCCTTAAATTTATTTTCAAAAGGCATGGCAGGAACACTCTAGGGTCATGTCAACTTGTCTTTTCTTTCATTTTTTTTGATACTTTTGATAAAGGGAAAAGTTAGGGATCATGAAATTTTTTTCATGAAAAATTTATGATCTTTAGATTACCTTGATTAGTGTGTGGTGTTTTATTCTAAGCGTAATTTAAGGATCACAAAACTTTCATGATTATTTTCATGAAAGATTTTTCATGATACCTAGCATTGTTGTGAAATGTTGGTTGTTGAATGTTTATTATTATTTTCTTAAATGTAAATACTTAATAGATTATCCATAAAAAAATATAAATGTTGTAAATGTTAATTTAAAAGTATTTTTTTTATTTTTTGTTTTATAGAATTATAGTTAATTTTTTGTTAATATTGAATATTTGTAAATATAATATTTATCTAGATGGCAAATAAAAATATATAAAATATATTTCATTGTCGTGTCCTTACCGTGTCCGTGTCCCCATTTTTTTTTTTTTTAAATCCATGTGTCACGTGTCTACATCTGTATCCATATTTGTGTCCGTGCTTCTTAGGACACAATTAACGCACATTCACACAAGTACTAATTAAAGTAGTTCTTAAAGACTATGTAATACACTCTAACTCAAATCAAATATAAAATCAAACTAGATCAACCACGCATATTATCAGTTACACTGCAAACATGTAGAATTTAATCTTTTGCAATGAATCAAATTATAAGGAAAAACACTTCAAGTTTTTCTCTTTTTTTAATAAAAAAATAATTTTTACATATAATTATTGTTATACATTCAAGAATGATTGGTGTTATATGACCAAGATAGTTCACTAGAACTCTTCACTTTTTATGTGTGATTCTATGTAATATAATAAGTCTCATTATTTATTAAATAGTGTAGATTTTATACACATACATAACTTTTATTGTATCAATACACTTAGGGATTGTTTGAGAAGACTTAAATAAGTGTACTTTTTGTCTTTTACGAAAAGATGTGCAGAAAGTAAAGAGATGATTTGAAGAAAAAAAAATAAAAAGATAAAAAGATAGATTATATTGAAGTTGGCAAACTTAGCCTTAACATATCAAGCAAAGTGATGAAATAAAAACAATGATAAATAATATTTCTCTTTAAAAAATTGATGCGCATGCGAAAGCAGACATTCCCATCGCATCCACTTAAGAGATTCATCACCAAAATAAGTAAACTTAGCTGATAAAAAGTTTAATTTTGATGAACTCTTTATGTGGGGCATGATTGTAAACTATTGGGTAATGAATTTTTTTGTGTGAATCTAATGTATATTTTAGTTTGGGGGACACATACCACATATTTTATGGTGTGCGTAGATAGTCTCGGAAAAACTCAATCATAATTGATAATTTTGAATATAGAATAGAAGAATTATACAAATTTAAGAGAAAGAAACAATTACAAACTAACTGGACACCAATATTTACGTGATTCAGTCTACATCGACATTTACGAACAATCACAAGGAGAATGATTCTACTAGTAAAGAGAACAATACTCCAAAGAGCTATAGTAGTAATAAAGTAATCACTCATAAATGACTAAGCTTATCATGCTCAAAATATAATTCTCTCACCAAATCCAAATCATCCCTAAACAAATCTCACGAAACTTAAAGTTTCAATTAGAAGACACCAACTGACCAAAGATCACACCACCAATTAGACACCAAGTGACTAGAGGTCAGGCTAGAGACCCAAAGACCTGCCAACAAAACCCCCCATGGGGAACTAAAAAATACAATTGAATGAATGAGAGTCTCTACCTATTTATAACCAAGGGATCTTTTGTAAAGCAAAAAAACATAATTCTTTCCAATCTTATCCAAAACCAACTAGGAAATATTAAATCCAAATTTTTAACAAGTTCAAACCAAGCCAAATAGTTCTCTCACAAATTCAAACTAATATAAAAGTTGTACGGGGAGCAAATATTTATCGCTTTTTGTACTTCTCGTGTCCAAGTTTTGCTCCACTCCGAATAACTTGAGAACACAACGATGGTGAGTTACTCGGTGGGTGGCGGCCGGAATACCCCTTCGACGATCAAGTTAGCACAGTTTTAGAGAAAGAAAAGACAAAAGAGAGAGAGCTCTAATAACCAGAAGGTCTTAGTGTGTAAGAGTTCCAAACCTGTTGCATAGAGGCATCGCACAGTTTAAATAGCTTATGTGCGCACCACCCTACTCGTCCTTTTTAGATGTGTGGCTATACTACCCTCTCTATTCCTTATACGTGCACGTGCCAATACTGCCAAACAACATTTGGCTAAATCGCCAAACGGTATTAACGCGTAACTTTAGTAGATTCTTCTCCTTACATTTTGATTGGGCCACGTAGAAAATCCCATCGAGTTACTTCCTGCATGGCGCTACAATCCACCTTTTGGAACCGCATTACTCTCGACTGGCCAAATCTGAAGCGTCTAGCTGACTTCTCCAGCCGTACCCATTTGTCCCCGCTGACCTTGCTCGACCTGGACCATCGCCTTACCTAGCTCGGCTAATGATCCACGCCGAACAACTAGCTCGGTCCAACTTCGAACCTTGGGCTAACTCAGCCGCATGATATACAACCTCGGCTAAACTGCCCTCGACTATGCCAACTCAATTGCGTAACCCAATGACAAGGCTCAAGTCATAACTAGCTCAGTCCGTTTTCTTGGCGCAAACTCCCCTCTCAATTGCCCCTTAATTCCGTGCGCATTTGCGTGACCGGAATTACATTACTAGGCCGGGCTAGACTTTTTGCTTGATGGTTCGCTTTGCTCAGTCGTCGGCCTTAAATCCCTTCTGTTGTAACATGATTGGAATTACTCAGTTTCAGCTTGATTTAAGTACTTCAAAGTTGGCGAGCAAAGTCAGCTCGGCAACTTGCTTCTTGATGAGCAAAATCTACTCAGCAAGGAACTTCAAAGTTGGTGAGTAAGGTCAGCTCGGCAACTTCTTTCTTGGTGAGCAAAATCAGCTCGGCAAGGAACTTTAACGTTGGCGAGTAAGGTCAACGGGGACGAATGGGTACGGTTGAAGAAGTCGGCTAGACACTTCGGATTTTGCACAGTCGAGAGTAATGTGGTTCCAAAGGGCGGATTGTAACGCCATGCAGGAAGTAACTCGGTAAGATTTGTTACGTGGCTCAATCGAAATGTAAGAAGAGGAATCCACTAAAGTTGTGAGTCAATACTGTTTGGCAATTTGGCCAAATGTTGTTTGGCAGTATTGACGTGTGCATGTGTAAGGAATAGAGAGGGCAGTACAGCCACGTGTCTAGAAAAGGACAAGTAGGGTCATGCGCACAGAAGCTATTTAAATTGTTCGGTGCCTCCATACAACAGGTCTGAAACTCTTACACACTGAAACCTTCTGGTTATCAGAGCTCTCTCTCTTTTGTCTTTTCTCTCTCTCTAAAACTATGCTAACTTGACAGTCGGAGGGGTATTCCGGCCACCACCTGCCAGGTAGCTTACCGTCATTGTGTTCTCAGGTTATTCAGAGTAAAGCGAAGCTTGGATATGAGGAGTACGAAAAGCGATGCATATTTGCTCACCGTATAATTGACGCCGTCTGTGGAAAGTTCTTTGATAAACAAAACCTTGTCCTCTAAGCTTTTCCGGTCATCTTTGATGGCGAGCAACGACGATATTTCGCTGTCCCCCATCGATGGCATCACGCCAGAGTATATTTGGCACAGAGATGGCTTGCCTGCCATTCCGACGATGGCTGGTTTAGAGACCTCCGCGTGAGGACTTCCCAGAGATGTGCAAAACAAACGCGCAAGAGTTAGGGGAGCTCTATCAGCCCAAAAGAGCGTCTCCGATGACGAGACTCACACACTCAGCACCTGGAAGACAAGCTAAGAGATCAAGATATCATCATCAAGAAGATCGCGATGGAGATGGAGGCCATGAAACGCCAGATGAAGAGAGAGTGCATTGCTGGAGTGGGGAAGCACAGTGAGCACGCCCATTCTCGTCGTTCCGGCAGTCAGAATAGACGCTATACCCCTATACTCTCTGTCACGAAAAGCTTCAGAGTTGGAGACTACGTAGCGCCGGCGGCGACATCTCATACGCAGGACAACAGTTACCACCACTTACGTCCGACGATAGCGTTGAGATATTCACACTTCGACTATTCAAAAGACTTGAGGGATGTGTTGGAGAAGCTCACTCGCCGGCGAAAAGCACAAAGGGTGCCTGCACTGCGGCGGCTAGCCCCTAGAAGGCGAGCCAGTGAAGAGGTCGCTATGCCACCAGCACGCTTGGCGGCACATGTGCCACCAGACAGATAGTTAGCAAGTTTGAGCGCCACCCCTTTTTTCGTAGAGATCCAGAACACACCGCTCCCCCCTCCCCTGGGCCGAGTTCCATTAGCCAAAGTTCACACTCTATGACGGAAGGACCGATTCGGTACAAATATTTGATCGCTTTCCATACTAAAGTCAAAAACAAATTTAAGTTGACTGATTAAGACTACCCCAAATTCCATTCTAAATTATATTAAAAATGAATATTGAGTCAATAATCTGACATTCCATAAATATAAATAGTACTAAAATAATTGAATATTGACAAAAATCTTAGAACCATGGGTTAAGAATCCAAAACACAATTGTTATCCGAGTAAACTATTGCCGTTGGTCCTACTTAGGTAGGATGTGTAATGCAATAAAATACATGCATTAAATTTACATTGTTTTTACATAATAATATATATTTAAAAAAAAATCCCAAATATATATAGGAGATCAATTAATTCTAACACTTTTATGGTTTGAATATGACATTTCCACTGTTCTTTGAACAACCCTATTACCCAAAGGGAAATTATTCAATAATTCCGGAATACCACATGACCATACTCCAAGTCAATCACCAATTACTTAACTCCATGTTATTTTCCGATCCCAACATTAATCGTGACCCCTACCGCTCTCTACTAATCAGAACCTTATAGAGTACCATGTGTCCATACTCTCTGAAAATATTAAATAATCACCCATTATCCAAATATATATATATATATATATAAAATAACACATGGTTCTTTTCATAGCATTGCACTGAATATTGATGACCCATGAAGGCACGTATATATCAATCTTCATCTCCATTGTCATGAATCATGATGATCTATGATAGAGCGTCGGTAGGTTGACCAACATTATCAAATGAATTTTAAAAGTCCACTTTGACACTCACCCATATCATTTAATGATCAAGCCAATGCCCCAACGGTTCTAACGCGTCACATAATAACCATGCAAATTGCAAATATTAATGGTTACATATAATTTAGCTTGTGGGGAGAGTATTATATAAGGAGAGCACTTTGAGTGGAAAAAGAGCAAGCCAATTGAGTTGATAAGCATTTAGCAATGGCAATGGGTGTGTCTCAAAAATGGGTTTGTGTGATTCTTCTTCTCTTGAGCATTGTCTTCCACTTGAGTGCCCTTACTCTTGGAGATGACAAGGTTGAGAAAGAGAGGTTTGGCGAAGGTGGGAGCTTCGGTGGTCGTGGTGGCCGTTTTGGAGGTGGTAGGGGTGCTGGTGGAGGTTTTGGTAGTGGTGGAGGTGCTGGAGGAGGCATTGGGGGAGGAGCTGGAGGTGGTGTAGGAGGAGGAGGAGGGTTTGGAGGTGGTGGCGGCGGCGGTGTTGGTGGTGGGTCTGGACATGGTAGTGGGTTTGGAGCTGGAGGAGGTTTAGGTGGAGGTGCAGGAGGAGGTGTGGGTGGAGGTGGTGAAGGTGGAGGTGGCGGTGGCGGTGTTGGTGGGGGATCTGGCCACGGTAGCGGATTTGGAGCTGGGGGAGGTCTAGGTGGTGGTGCAGGAGGGGGAGTGGGTGGAGGTGGTGGCTTTGGTGGTGGTGAAGGTGGAGGTGGCGGTGGCGGTGTTGGTGGTGGATCTGGCCACGGTAGCGGATTTGGAGCTGGGGGAGGTCTAGGTGGTGGTGCAGGAGGGGGAGTGGGTGGAGGTGGTGGCTTTGGTGGTGGTGAAGGTGGAGGTGGCGGTGGCGGTGTTGGTGGTGGATCTGGCCATGGTAGCGGGTTTGGAGTTGGGGGAGGTCTAGGTGGTGGTGCAGGAGATGTAGGTGTTGGTAGGGATGGCAATGGATAACCTACCCTGTGGGTATCCATGGAGACCCAACTCAAATACATGGGTTTTCCCCTTTTTCAAGCTCATACACAGTGCCGAAACCGACGCCGTTTGGTGATTTTGGGCGCGCTTAACACCTCGAGTTCATAGTTGTCTATAGGAGAAACCTAGT
>NW_021025125.1:1218375-1233598 GCF_004153795.1 Camellia sinensis
GAAACTTGGCACACGTGACCGCCTAGGCACGAGAGACTTGTGGGAGAAGACGGGGCTCGAATCGGGTTCCCGGTTTGGGAGTTAGAGTCGGATTTCGGTCTAGTCAAAATTATTTACTAAACTATCTTTGTAATTATATAGTAGTTAAATTTTTTTTATATTTTTCTGTAATTAAAATATTAACACCATTATATTGTTATTAATTATTTTTATTTTGTTTTTTTCAGATATTTCCTTAGTAGCAGTTTTCTTCTTGTGGAATGCGGGCGTATAAAGATTATAACCAGCTTTTATTTTTTTAACCCACGAAGGAAGCAAGACGAAAACTTTTGGTTTTGATTTTGATTTATGTTATTTAAATTTGTGAACAATATTATGTATGTATTATGCGACATTATGTAGTGGTATAATTTTTATTTATGTATTGTTATGAATGGAACAACATTATGAATGTTCATCATGTGCCATCTTTTGTTTATGTATGTATTTATATTATTATGTAATTTTTAGATTTTTTTTAATTATTTTTCATTTAATACAGGTTTTTTTTATATTTTTAATTATTTTTGTACAGGGATTTTTTTTTTTAAATTTTTTTTTGATACGGCGGAGCTCCCCCGTCGCAAAAGAAAATGGTATCAAGCTTTTTGCGACGGCTCAAATACTGTCGCAAAAGGTAGGAATTAAACTGAGAATAAGACCTTTAGCGACGGCTTAGGTTGCCGTCGCCAATCATCATTAGCGACGATACTTTTACCGACGGGATTTGGCAGTCGACAAAACTCCTTTAGCGACGGCAAGACTCTACCGTCGCAAAAAAAACAGATTTTCGTAGTTTTTTGGCCACAGAATTTTGCCGTCGCAGAAATTTTTTTTTACAGTCGCAAAAACAATTGGTCGCTAAAGCCCTTTTGCAACCCCTTCTCTTGCGACCCCCTACTTGCCGTCGCAAAAAACTATTTACCGTTGCAAAAAACTATTAGCGACGGCGTTTGGAGTATTTGCGACGGCGTTTTGCCGTCGCAAAAAATTTTTTTTTTTGTAGTGATAGAAGAATTATACAAATTTAAGAGAAAGAAACAATTACAAACTAACTGGACACCAATATTTACGTGATTCAGCCTAGATCGACATTTACAAACAATCACAATGATTCTACTAGTAAAGAGAACAATACTCCAAAGAGCTATAGTAGTAATAAAGCAATCACTCATAAATGACTAAGCTTATCATGCTCAAAATATAATTCTGTCACCAAATCCAAATCATCTCTAAACAAATCTCACGAAACTTAAAGTTTCAATTAGGAGACACTAACTGACCAAAGATCACACCACCAATTAGACACCAAGTGACTAGAGGTCACGCTGGAGACCCAAAGGCCTACCAACAAAAACCCCCATGTGGAACTAAAAAATACAATTGAATAAATGAGAGTCTCTACCTATTTATAACCAAGGGATCTTTTGTAAAACAAAAAAAAAAAATTTCTTTCCAATCTTATCCAAAACCAACTAGGAAATATTAAATCCAAATTTTTAACAAGTTCAAACCAAGTCAAATAGTTCTCTCACAAATTCAAACTAATATAAAAGTTGTACGGGGAGCAAATATTTATCGCTTTTCGTACTCCTCCTGTCCAAGTTTTGCTTCACTCCGAATAACTTGAGAATACAACGACGGTGAGTTACTCGGCGGGTGGTGGCCGGTATACCCCTCCGACGATCAAGTTAGCACTGTTTTAGAGAAAGAAAAGACAAAAGAGAGAGAGCTCTAATAACCAGAAGGTCTTAGTGTGTAAGAGTTCCAGACCTGTTGTATAGAGGCATCGCACAGTTTAAATAGCTTATGTACGCACCACCCTACTCATCCTTTTTAGATGTGTGGCTATACTGCCCTCTCTATTCCTTATACGTGCACGTGTCAATACTGCCAAACAACATTTGGCCAAATAGCCAAACGGTATTAACGCATAACTTTAGTAGATTCTTCTCCTTACATTTCGATTGGGCCACGTAGAAAATCCTATCGAGTTACTTCCTACATGGCGTTACAATCCGCCCTTTGCAACCGCATTACTCTCGACTGGCCAAAATCTGAAATGTCTAGCTGACTTCTCCAGCCGTACCCATTTGTCCCCGCTGACCTTGCTCGACTTGGACCATCGCCTTACCTAGCTCGGCTAATGATCCACGCCGAACAACTAGCTCGGTCCAACTTCGAACCGTGGGCTAACTCAGCCGCATGATATACAACCTCGGCCAAATTGCCATCGACTATGCCAACTCAGTTGCGTAATCCAATGGCAAGGCTCAAGTCACAACTAGCTCAGTCCATTTTTTTGGCGCAAACTCCCCTCTCAATTGCCCCTTAATTCCGTCCGCATTTGCGTGACTGGAATTACATTACTAGGCCGGGCTAGACTCTTTGCTTGATGGTTCGCTTTGCTCAGTCGTCGGCCTTAAATCCCTTTTGTTGTAACATGATTGGAATTACTCAACTTCAGCTCGATTTAAGTACTTCAAAGTTGGCGAGCAAAGTCAGCTCGACAACTTGTTTCTTGGTAAGCAAAATCTACTCAGCAAGGAACTTCAAAGAGTGTGAGCAAGGTCAGCTCGGCAACTTCTTTCTTGGTGAGCAAAATTAGCTCGGCAAGGAACTTCAACGTTGGCGAGCAAGGTCAACGGGGACGAATGGGTACGGTTAAAGAAGTCGGCTAGATACTTCTGATTTTGCACGGTCGAGAGTAATGCGGTTCCAAAGGGCGGATTGTAGCGCCATGCAGGAAGTACCTCGGTAGGATTTGCTACGTGGCTCAATCGAAATGTAAGAAGAGGAATCCACTAAAGTTGTGAGTCAATACCGTTTGGCAATTTGGACAAATGTTGTTTGGCAGTATTGACGTGTGCATGTGTAAGGAATAGAGAGGGCAGTACAGTCACATGTCTAGAAAAGGACAAGTAGGGTCGTGAGCACAGGAGCTATTTAAATTGTTTGGCGCCTCCATACAACAGGTCTGAAACTCTTAGACACTGAAACCTTCTGGTTATCAGAGCTCTCTCTCTTTTGTCTTTTCTCTCTCTCTAAAACTATGTTAACTTGACAGTCAGAGGGGTATTCCGGCTACTACCTGCCAGGTAGCTTACGGTCATTGTGTTCTTAGGTTATTTAGAGTAAAGCGAAGCTTGGATATGAGGAGTACGGAAAGCGATGCATATTTTCTCACCGTATAATTAGCACCGTCTGTGGGAAGTTCTTTGATAAACAAAACCTTGTCCTCTAAGCTTTTCCGGTCATCTTTTATGGCGAACAACGATGATATTTTGCTGTCCGCCATCGATGGCATCACGCCAGAGTATATTTGGCACAGAGATGGCTTGCTTTCCATTTCGACGATGGCTGGTTTGGAGACCTCCGCGTGAGGACTTCCCAGAGATGCGCAAAACAAGCGCTCAAGGAGTTCTGGGGCGCTCTGTCAGCCCAGAAGAGCATCACCGACGGCGAGACTCACATATTCAACACCTGGAAGACAAGCTAAAAGATCAAGATATCATCATCAAGAAGATCGCGATGGAGATGGAGGCCATGAAACGCCAGATGAAGAGAAAGTGCATCGCTGGAGTGGGGAACCACAGTGAGCACGCCCATTCTCGTCGTTCCGGCAGTCAGAATAGACGCTATACCCTTACACTCTCTGTCACGAGAAGCTTTAGAGTTGGAGACTACGTTGCGCCGGCGGTGACATCTCATACGCAGGACAGCAGTTACCACCACTTACGTTCGACAATAGCGTCGAGATATTCATGCTCCGACAATTCAAAAGACTTGAGGGATGTGTTGGAGAAGCGCGCTCGCCGACGGAAAGCACAAAAGGTGCCTGCACTGCGGCGGCTAGCCCTTAGAGGGCCAGCCAGTGAAGAGGTCGCTATGCCACCAGCACGCTTGGCGGCACACGTGCCACCAGACAGACAGTTAGCAAGTTTGAGCGCCACCCCTTTTTTCGTAGAGATCAAGAACACACCGCTCCCCCCTCCCCTGGGCCGAGTTTCATTAGCCAAAGTTCACATTCTATGACGGAAGGACCGATTCCGTACAAATATTTGATTGCTTTCCATACTAAAGTCAAAAACAAATTTAAGTTGACGATTAAGACTACCCCAAATTCCATTCTAAATTATATTAAAAATGAATATTGAGTCAGTAATCTGACATTCCATAAATAGTACTAAAATAATTGAATATTGACAAAAATCTTAGAACCATGGGTTAAGAATCCAAAACACAATTGTTATCCGAGTAAACTATTGCCGTTGGTCCTACTTAGGTAGGATGTGTAATGCAATAAAATACATGCATTAAATTTACATTGTTTTTACATAATAATATATGTTTAAAAAAAAATCCCAAATATATATAGGAGATCAATTAATTCTAACACTTTTATAGTTTGAATATGGCATTTCCACTGTTCTTTGAACAACCCTATTAGCCAAAGGAAAATTATTCAATAATTTCGGAATACCACATGATCATATTCCAAGTCAATTACCAATTACTTAACTCCATGTTATTTTTCATTTTCAACATAAATCGTGACCCCTACCGCTCTCTACTAATCAGAACCTTATGGAGTACCATGTATTCATACTCTGAAAATATTGAATAATCACCCATTATCCAAATATATATATATATAAAATAACACATTTTTATGGTTCTTTTCATAGCATTGCACTGAATATTGATGACCCATGAAGGCACGTATATATCAATCTTCATCTCCATTGTCATGAATCATGATGATCTATGATAGAGCGTCGGTAGGTTGACCAACATTATCAAATGAATTTTAAAAGTCCACTTTGACACTCACCCATATCATTTAATGATCAAGCCAATGCCCCAACGGTTCTAACGCGTCACATAATAACCATGCAAATTGCAAATATTAATGGTTACATATAATTTAGCTTGTGGGGAGAGTATTATATAAGGAGAGCACTTTGAGTGGAAAAAGAGCAAGCCAATTGAGTTGATAAGCATTTAGCAATGGCAATGGGTGTGTCTCAAAAATGGGTTTGTGTGATTCTTCTTCTCTTGAGCATTGTCTTCCACTTGAGTGCCCTTAATCTTGGAGATGACAAGGTTGAGAAAGAGAGGTTTGGCGAAGGTGGGAGCTTCGGTGGTCGTGGTGGCCGTTTTGGAGGTGGTAGGGGTGCTGGTGGAGGTTTTGGTAGTGGTGGAGGTGCTGGAGGAGGCATTGGGGGAGGAGCTGGAGGTGGTGTAGGAGGAGGAGGAGGGTTTGGAGGTGGTGGCGGCGGCGGTGTTGGTGGTGGGTCTGGACATGGTAGTGGGTTTGGAGCTGGAGGAGGTTTAGGTGGAGGTGCAGGAGGAGGTGTGGGTGGAGGTGGTGAAGGTGGAGGTGGCGGTGGCGGTGTTGGTGGGGGATCTGGCCACGGTAGCGGATTTGGAGCTGGGGGAGGTCTAGGTGGTGGTGCAGGAGGGGGAGTGGGTGGAGGTGGTGGCTTTGGTGGTGGTGAAGGTGGAGGTGGCGGTGGCGGTGTTGGTGGTGGATCTGGCCACGGTAGCGGATTTGGAGCTGGGGGAGGTCTAGTGGTGCTGGAGGAGGATCAGGGCAAGGTGGTGGATTCGGAGCTGGTGGAGGCTTAGGAGGTGGAGCTGGCGGAGGTGTTGGAGGTGGAGGAGGATTTGGAGGAGGAGGTGGTGGTGGTGTAGGTGGTGGATCAGGGCATGGTGGTGGGTTTGGTGCAGGAGGAGGTGTTGGCGGCGGTGAAAGACATTAAAGCTACTTGCAATTCTCCAATTATTTATTCCCATATTTAGATGAGTTGTTTTTATTGTAATTTCAGCTAAAACAGTGTTACTGTAAAACAGCTTTCAAGTTATTATTTTTGTGTACTACTATTCTCACTCCCTAATAAAAGAGAGTTTACTTCTTATTGTTAGACATATGAATCCAAAATAGCAACTTTTCCTCTATTCTGTATTCAAATATTATATTATCATCCCCTCAGTCAGCGTTAAAATCATTATGTTCACAATGAAATAAGATCTATTAATGCGAAGTAACAATTTGAATAGTCCAAAAACAAAAATTTGTCAAGTTTCTTTTATAAGAATCTGGAAAAAAAAAATAAAAAAAAAATTCGATACATGAGAATTGAGATAGAGACCAATAGAGTTTTAGAACTTTTATGAATAAACGTCAAGAATCCAAAGAATAATATTAGGAATAATGAAAAAAATATTATGAAATCCTTTATGAAGATTTCTCCTTTTTTGATTAGTGTGTGGTGTTTTCTGTAATCTAATGGTGAAAAATATTCATGATCATTTTTATAATATTTTTTTCATGATACCTAATATTACTAAAATCCAAATACATGAAACTCTGAAGAGCCACAATCAAACACATTCACACCAGTACTAATTAATCAGAGTAATTAGGATAAGTTGGGAAAAGATTATATAATACACTAAGGCCATGTTTGTTTGGGCGGACTGGATTAATATTCCCATGACTAATAGTCCTAGGACTACGAATCCGTTGGATTATGTATCCTATCTTAACTAATAGTCAAGTTTAAAATAATTAGTCCGTACTTCAATTGTTTAACCAAACATCGGATTAATAATTTTATTGGACTATTAGTTCAATCCCAAGCTCATGTCCACCTAAACAAACATGGCCTAACTAGCTCAAATCAAATATAAAATCAAGCTAGATCAACCAGACATATTATCAGTTACGTTGCAAATTGCAAATTTGTTGAATTTAATCTCATACAATGCATCAAATTATAATAAGAAGAAACATTTCTAGTTTTTTTTTTTTTTCTTTTTTAAACAAAAAATTAATTTTCTCACATAAGAATTAATTTTTCTTTAATACTATAGCAATAATACTTTTGTTAAGAATAAAATACACCTATAGAACCTCAAGGGATTTGGCTTAGTGAGAGAAGAGACAATCAAAGGGCTTATCACCGCATAGCTTGCAGGTTCGAATCCTACAAAGGTCAAACTTTCCAAACCTTAGGGCTATTGGAGGTTTGCCTGATCATTAACTTTAGAATGTTAGAATTAGTTGAGATGCGCATAAAATGGTTTAAACACCCAGTTATTAAAAATAAATAAATAAAAATTAAAAAAAAAACACATATGGCCCTAAAATATGTATTATGTGTCACTTCGATTCTTCATATTTTAATTTTGTTAATTTTGTTCACAAATTTTTTAATTTGAATCGAATTGATCTAATTACATGTGAAATAATTATAAAATTCACATATAATTCTTAAAATACCTGTTTCATGTCACTTTGTCTCCAAAATTTTTATCTTATCTGTTTCGTGCATCAACACCATAAGGTTTTTTTTTTTTAATCGGTAAAAAAAACTTTATTGATGAAAAACAACCGAATTACATCAATAAAGAGGAGTTTGGAGCTAGAAGAAGCTCCAACCTCCTAGTTGGTGACAAACCAACAAATAAGGCAAAACAAAGACAAGGAAATGAAGGGAAAAAAACAAAAGAACAACTAAGCAAAAGAGCATCGAAATCTGAGCATCAAACAAACAACAAATCTGAAAAAGCAGAACGACATGACAACTGAGAGCAACATACTCCAAAATCATACTGATGCCTTGTATGAGCAACACACTACCAGAAATAGACTTGTTTCCTACACAGAGCAGTCCATCTTCCAGCCCTCCTAAAATCAACAGACTAGCATTAACAGGACACACCACCAGCCTTATGCAGCAAAACAGAGCACCAGACTAACAGCATCAACCCAAACCAGACATACAAGAGGCCAAACATTAGCATACTACAACAGCAAACAACAAAATACAAAAGGCCAAAACCAGACCAGCTTAGCTCTGCCACACACTAGATATAAACTAGAAACACACAACACTCAATTAAGAGATAGCAAAAAACTAAGCAGAACAAGACATACCAGATGAACTACCAACAACTCGAGTCCATCCATACAAACCCATAATTAAAACCTGGTCTGATTTAAATTAGACAAAAGACCTGCACCCCACCTGAATCTAGAGCACATGCCTACTGCCAATAAGATATTACTAAGCCCACTGCACATTTGAACAACAAACCTTTGAAGTACTGAAACCTTACTGTAATATGATCTGGTAGAGATTGGACACTATATCATGGACTGAATAATCCACCTTCAAGTGCCATTTGGACCACAAAGCTACCTGCAACTTAACTTGTTCACAGAGTTCAGGAAGAGCATCCTTAAATAAGCATTGGTTTCTCAACTTCCATACTGACCATAAGACTACAGAGGGAATAATCTGCCATACTTTGAGTGCCTAAGACTTGAATTTGAACCTGCCACCATTCTACCACTGCAGCAGGCCTTCTACAGAACCTGGAATAGCCCAAACCTGGTCCCACCACTCTACCATGTGAGACCAGCACTTCCACACCAAAGGACACAGTAGTAGCACATGTTCAACAGTTTCCATCTCAGCTTGGCAAAAGACACACAGATTACTAGTACTCAAATAAAGAGCCCCAATTCTTTGAAGGTAGAATGAGGTTTTAACTCTGCCACGCCAAGCCAACCAACAGAAAAACTGCATCTTTGGACAAAAAAACTGCATCTTTGGAGGGGCCAATCTCACCCACACGCCTATTGGGACTACTAGACCATTCCTACTAGCTGCAGCCCTCTACCTCCACACAGAGGCAATTGAAAACTGCCTTAACTTCTCTGTTAACCAAGAGCATGAGTCCTCAACACCATCTCTGAGACTAGGAGATAAGAACAACATACCTAACAGCCTCTGCAGATCCTCTTCTTCCCAAGCTAAGAGATTCCTTCTGAAATGAAGCTACCATCCTCCTAAGGCACCAATCTTTGCACTGAGTTGCTGTAAAGAATCCTCCTTCTTTGTGGATAAACTGAACAATCTAGGAAAATCAGCCTTCAAGCCTCTGCCACCTAACCAAGGATCATACCAAAACTTTATTCTCCTCCCATTGCCAACTATTATTTTAACCTGTTCACCAAAAAATTCACCCATTTGCTGATTAGCCACAAAAAGTTGTGAGATATCCTTCCAAACCAATGATACCCCTACTGACTGATTCAATGAAGGTGCCCATGCCCCACCAATTTTGCCATACCTAGAGCAGATCACTGATTTCCACAGAGCTTTATCATCACTGCTATACCTCCACCACCACTTTAGCAACAAGCATTGATTTACCATACCTAAGTCCCTAACTCCCAAGCCTCCTTGATTCTTACTTTTTGTGACCTCCATCTACTTGACCATGTGCACTTTTCTGCTGGTAGCAGAATTACCCCATAGAAAATTGGCTGAATCTTAGAAATAGACTTTACGACCCCCTTTAGCATTTTAAAGATTGACAGGAAGTAGATAGGCAAATTAGACAAGGCTGATTTGATCAAAGTCAACCTACCAGCATAAGACAACAGTCTCTTTTTCCAAGAAGAGAGCTTCTTCTGAAACTTCGCCACTACTGGAGACCAAGTACTCTTTCTACTAGGATTGCCCCCTAGAGGCAAGCCTAAAAAATTAAATGGCAATTTCTTAGGCAGACAATTCAACACCTTAGCAAAATCCTTAGTCAGGTCTTCATGATAACCCACCCCATAAACCACACTATTGTAGAAGTTTATTCTTAAACCAGAGATCACCTCAAAGCACTCAAAACTCTCTTAATATTTAAGACTTCCTTCATGCCACATTCACAAAAAATGATGGTATCATTTGCAAATTGAAAATGAGAGATGCCCAGCTGATCAGAGCCTACTGATGCACCCTTAAACAGGCCCTTCTCAATAGCCCTACCCAACAAAAGATTAAGACCTTCAGCTGCTATAATGAACAAAAATGGAGATAGAGGGTCACCTTGCCTTAACCCCTTTTGTGGTTAAAACTCCTCCAAGGGTGAACCGTTAACTAATATAGACACCATAGTTGTTGTAATGCAAGTCTTCATCCACCTAATCCACCTTGCACCAAAGCCAAAACTGCCCAACATTGATAGCAAAAATTCCCAGCTTAATGAATCGTAGGCTTTCTCGAAATCCAACTTCAAGATAATGCCTTTCTTCCTAGCTCTGTGCCACCCATCTACAACTTCATTGGCAATCATCACACCATCTAAAATATGCCTACCACTGACAAAAGCTGACTGCACCTCACTAATCACAGTTGAGAGAACTTGCTTCATTCTTTTGGACAACACCTTGGCCAAGATCTTGTAGATGGAGCTGACCAAGCTAATTGGCCTATAGTCTCCAAATCCTGAAGGATTATCTCTCTTAGGAATAAGCACGATGAAGGAACTATTAATCCCAGATGATGGCTTAGCATTTGTGTGAAATTCATGAAACATTTGAACAATCTCACGATGAAGGAACTATTAATCCCAGATGATGGCTTAGCATTTGTGTGAAATTCATGAAACATTTGAACAATCTCACTTTTCATGACAGGCCAACACTTTTTTATGCACGCCAAATTAAAACCGTCTGGACCGGGGGTGTCACAACCCCATTCCGTCCCTAGTAGAATGGTGCCATGATGGACAATAATCTGAGATTACCTAAGGCTAACTTGGAAAGTCACACATAATCAGAGTATACATATGGGGCTTACATGTGCGGAAGCAATAAATTTATATCTAATTAGTCCATAAGAGCTGTGAATAGATTAAATGAAATGGCATACATTTAACATAGTTTTACAATTTGAATACAAATAAAAAAAAGTGCATGTTACATCTTGATCAAAAGGTTTCTCAAGCTGACATATACAAAAGACATGAACTACAAAGCTAAGAAGCATAATCTTCAAGATACTAGAAAAACATGAATCCAAAACATCTTGCAAAACACATCTAGGTGACACCGCCTTCTTGCTCGTCACCTACATATATATAAGGAGATGGTGAGCTTGGATACTCTGTGAATGATATTAGTAATAAATGTTTAAATGAATGATATCCGAAATCTTTATCAAAACAATACATATCATAGCTTGTACAAAATCAAGGGATGAACCAAATTCATCTATCAAGTCTTTCAAAACTTCAAGGGATGCTTACTAGCATCAATATAATACAAGGGATGACATTCCTGACAAAACAAGAGAATAATCGACCCGGAATCGATTAGACAAACCCACTCGCATAAGGCTGTCAGTGGCAAGGGAGATATCTCAAATAAGGGTACTAGTTGCATTATAGTCCCCCTAGCACTAAGGATTTTCCAAGAATGTCATCAAAACAAGATAATATTTGATACCAAAAACTAGGGATAAACATTTATACTCGAACAAACACTTTTCTAAAACAAAGCTTTTATCAAAACATTAGAACATAGCTTTATTAAAAATACCACTCACATAGCTCTTCGGGTGTGAGAATTACAAGCAAGGATCTAAGGCCTACAAGTACATAATAAAACCCCATTGAATGCATTTCAAAAAGACAAGAAGAGATGCTCAAAGATGGATATGAAATGCATTCCTAGAATAAGCTTTACATGAGTGCAAATGATCCCGACATTTCTTTCAAAACTAAGTCAAGACAAAGTAAAACATGTGCTGGGAGTTAAAACTCTGTTTTTCATCTCGGGAAAACATGCAGGGTACCAACCAGGTCTTGGCTGAGGTTCCACACCTCTTGGTTAAGGTGTGGTCTCCTAGGCTTAGGCAAGAGTGGCCTTGATGACCACACTTAGGGAAACAGTGAAGTCTGGAAATCTGGGTTTTCCTCTTGAAGAACATAAAGAACATGAACATGAATGCTAAAATCATAACTTCTTTATTCAAAATCAGAGTTTTTCATGATATGAGTTCAAAAACATGGACCTGGGTATCCATATTTGAAGATTTCATGAAAACAAACACAAAACATGAATCTTGATACAAACGTTCGGATCAAAACAAGGTTTTCTTTCAAGAACACAAGAACATCATTTTCTCTTTCTAAAACCAACTTCAAATCAATGCATGGCTCATGAATCATGTTAGATCATGCAATGTGATCGAATAAACATAATCAAGAATCTAACCTCAAAACACAAATCAAACGGCTCGGACTCTAAGGATCAAGCTTGGAAATCTACTACTCTCTTAAGAACTTCTTTCCCTTTTCCTAGAGTTTCTCTCTCTTCAAGGACAAGGATATGACAAAATGAGCTGTTTTCTCTACTGCCGGTTGACTTAACTCTCTGTTGGGACACATGGCACTACCGGATTGGATCTCCTCAAAAAGGTGACAGAATGACAAGACAAGAGTATGTACAACAAGCAAGGTGACATGGGTACTCTGACAGGTAATGATCTCGAATTAGGACATAGGCTTCGACAAGTAAGGTCTCAATGATCTCGGCTAGGAAGGATAACACTTGACCTAGCTGTGCCACACCTTGGCCTAGATGTGCCACACCTCGGTCTAGGTCATACCAGTCCAGGAACAAGATCACTAGGTGCAAGGATCAAAGATCTAGGACGCCTAGATGATAACATCTCGGCTTAGATGATGACATCTCGGCCAATATTCCAGGGTAAAGGTGGAGGTCAACCAGAGTGGTTCCAAGATGGTCCTAGGTGTAAGAGGTTCAAAAGTGTGACCTAGGCTTAAGATGACCTCGGCTTAACACACACACTAAGCAAGGAACAAAGCATGTAAACAACACTTAGACAAAACAAATCAAGGTCTGCAAATGCAAGTTTAATCAAGACAAAGATCATGCAAATGCATGTGAGCATGACTAAGACAAAGTGAGGGTTGTTACAGGGGGCCTTGTTCCCATCACAATCTTTAAGAGCTACCAAAATCTTATCATCCGAGAACATTGCTTCCAAGTAAGTTGTTGCCTCTGAGTTAATAACATTGAAAGGGCCTGAAAGCTTTGGCCTCACAGACCAATTCTCCATAAACTGCTTTCTAAAATGCCTCACCACCACAGCCTGTTTAATCTTAGCAGGGTCCTCAAAACGCACCCCTTCCACACAAACTGAGTCTAACAAGTTCTTACTTTGTCTTCTGCTAGCCATAATGTGGAAAAACCTAGTGTTTTTATCACCATTTCGAGCCCACAGCACCTTGGACTTTTGATGCCACAACCTTTCCTTATCTCTGCTCAATTTCCACACTAGACTTCTAACTTCTCTTCTGCTTCTAATGTCCTCATCATCCAGGGACCCAGACTTTGCCTTCAAATCCCAATCATGTAACTCCTCTTCAGTTGATTTTAGAAGAGAGTCAATATTGCCAAACACCTTCTTGTTCCACACCCTTAAATGAGATCTTAAATCTTTCAGTTTCCTCATGAGTTTAAACCTAGCCCATCCTGACACCTAATTATTTTTCCTAATCTGTTTAAATGAAATTAGATTCATCAGTGAGAGAAGAGGGTGCTCTAGGAGGGAGAGGGGGATGAAGGATTTTAATGAGTTCATTGATAAATTGGAATTAATAGATATGCCTTTGCTAGGTAGACAGTTCACCTGGTGTAATGCATTGGATGGGGAAAGATGGAGTAGGATAGATAGATTCCTGTTGGATTCTAGATGGCTAGAAAAGTTCTCCTTTAAGCAATGGGGTTTACCTAGAACTTTATCAGATCATTGCCCTATTTTGATGCCACAACCTTTCCTTATCTCTGCTCAATTTCCACACTAGACTTCTAACTTCTCTTCTGCTTCTAATGTCCTCATCATCCAGGGACCCAGACTCTGCCTTCAAATCCCAATCATGTAACTCCTCTTCAGCTGACTTTAGAAGAGAGTCAATATTGCCAAACACCTTCTTGTTCCACACCCTTAAATGAGATCTTAAATCTTTCAGTTTCCTCATGAGTTTAAACCTAGCCCATCCTGACACCTAATTATTTTTCCCAATCTGTTTAACTACAAGCATAAAGGTAGGGTGTAAAAGCCAGGGGTTTAAGAACTTGAAGGGTTTGGGACCCCAATCAATTTCATCCCCCCTCAACAGAATAGGGCAATGATCTGATAAAGTTCTAGGTAAACCCCATTGCTTAAAGGAGAACTTTTCTAGCCATCTAGAATCCAACAGGAATCTATCTATCCTACTCCATCTTTCCCCATCCAATGCATTACACCAGGTGAACTGTCTACCTAGCAAAGGCATATCTATTAATTCCAATTTATCAATGAACTCATTAAAATCCTTCATCCCCCTCTCCCTCCTAGAGCACCCTCTTCTCTCACTGATGAATCTAATTTCATTGAAATCCCCCCCCCACACCAAGGGTTTGGATAATGAGGGTATACATTAATCAAAACGTCCCATAACTTTCTCCTACTCGCAATCTCATTTGGGGCATAAATATTGACTATGGCACACTCAAAAGAGAGGCATGATGTACCTAATAAAAGAATAAAATTCTTACTGCAACAACGGTCACTAAGCTTAAAAACTTCTGGCCTCCAAATACACAAAAGTCCACCGGTACTACCATCTGAATCCACCCCCAGAAACTCTACCTCTTCATAAAGCCATATGGTCTTCACAAAACTAGCATCCACAGAACTTCTTTTTTATTCTTGTAGTAGTAAAACATCCACACTCCTTTCCCTCACTAGTTGCTTGATTTTTCCCCTTTTTTCTAACTTTCTCAGTCCTCTGACATTCCAAGATAAAATATTGTAGACGCGCCTGCGGAGGGGGGACCTTATGCTACTACAGTTCGGACTCGCGATTTTGTTGTCGCGGTTCTTAATCTGAACCAAAGAGTCCAAATCTGGCAAATCGTTTTGTGAAACAGATTTTTGAAAAAGTAGTGCCAAACATGGACTGCTTTGCCAGATACAGAGTCGCCACCTAAATATTTTTTAATGGGGAAATTTAGGAAACCCTGACTCGGTGCCGAAGGCCACATGTCCGTCATCACCGGAGTTGTCTCGGCTCGGGAGCTTAGGTACGATCGGGGAAGGTCAGCTATGAGCACCCCCTTTCGCCCGGTCCGAAGACCGGCCTCTACTAACCATGATATCCGATTTTGAAAACATTACGTGTTCTTATTCCATTTATTAGCCTAGAATTACTATGTTATGCGCACAGCAAACAAGTATAGACCAAATCGCCCAAATTGGAACAAAACATTTCATGTTTGTTTTGAAAATGGTTTGCTACTCGCAAGTAGGCTAAAATGCAG
>NW_021025125.1:1233995-1259408 GCF_004153795.1 Camellia sinensis
ACCTCTTAGAACCTCAGTAGCTAAGTGAAGGTGAAACACTAGGTGTTTGTGTGCAATAGTATGACACAAACACACTAAAACACACACAAGAGGGAGATATAGAGATAGAAGGTGAATGGATTCTAACCCTAGAACTCAAAACCCTAAAAAATGGCTGTCTAAATATCTCCCAAGTGTTTCAAGCCTCTAACCCCTGCAACAAGAGAGGTAAATCGCCTCGGGAGATGCGCCGCCATGCATAGGCTGCCTCTGTTTTCCTTCCTTCACTCCTCTGGAGGTTGCCAAAACCTCAGGACTGCTTCCTTGGATGCTGGGAGACATCACCGGCTGCATGGAATTGCCACCGGCAGTGGGATGTGGCCACCAGCACAAAGTTAAGTTGTCGGCAGGGAAATGATTGCTGGTCGGCACTTTACACTGCCGGTCGGCAGAGTGTTCCTGCAGAATCTACAAATGACAGCAACAGAGGGCAAGGCAGAGCATGGCAGCACAATTCAAGGCATATATGCACCAACCATGTCCCTTATCATGGTAATGACTTAAAGGGGCATGTGTCTCTATTCTCGGACCACCAATCACGCATTTCTATGCATGATGGCCCAAGGGATCAAGTATGCAACTTTCATGTCAAATGAAATGCAAATCAATCAAACAAACTAAGGCCCAATTCCTATCATCAAGTCAAGGAATAAGGCATGCATGCAAGATGCAATGCAACCTAGGCATGCAAGCTAAGGATGCAACATGACATGGCAACAAACTTATGCAAGCATACAAGCAAGCATGGGGCCATGCAAACCAAATAGAGGGTGGACTTAAACATGAATTAGGCAGCCCTAAATAGGCCTAAAATAGTGGCCAAAATGCCCAAAAATGGAGGCTAAACACACATGCACACATACACATGTTATGGTCCAAGCATCAAGCATTAAGCAAGCAACATTCAAGCACACTCGCAAAGGGATTTTATGGACAATTAGCATGCAACATGAGCTCTAAAATCATGCTAAAACATGGTGCCAAACCAAGCAATAAATCAAGCCAAGCATGCAACAAATGGCCTAAGTGCTCAAAACAAACCAATGGAGTATTGAACTACACTTAGCAAGACCAAACATAGCATGAACTCATTGACCAAAAAACAGAGTTTTAGGACAATAATACAAGGCCTAAGAATCACTTAGATGGCATCCAAATGACTCAAAAACAAAGGCATGCATAATCACCAAAACATGGAGCATTGCTACACAAGCTTATGAGGCATTAAAGATGCATTCAAGGCAAACACATAGGCATGAAAATGGGACTGAAATAACATATAAAGTGACCCCAAATCACCAAAATCCAATGCAAGAATGGCATGCTACACACTCCACAACTTAAGGCCAAACAAGCCAAAATGCAAAGGGATGTATGATGCATGCCAAAATCAACCCACAACACTTATGGACAGACCTAAAACATGTCAAGATAAGCACAAAATCTTCACAAATGTAAGCCTAAAACTGTTAGAAACAAAGGCACACAACCTAAGACATGTTAAGGAATCACAAGGCATTAACATGGAAACTATGCTAAGCACATGGAGTACCAAAACCAATTTTAAAATCATGTTATATTATGGAAAAATAAGCATGAAAAAACCGTCATACTGATGCTCAACACACACTCAACATAGGCTCCTTTTAGAGGGTCAAAAACATGCCCTTTTCAAGGACACGGACGAGGTGGAGGCCCTCCCCTTTTGGAGACTTCAAGGCACCATCTCCACCACTGAAATCCCTCAAGATTTCAGTGGTGAAGAGGCCCAAATACCAAAGTCCCGAAACTAGCACAAAATGAGGCCTTTCAAGGCCTAAGAGGGGTCAATCACCCTCAAACCACAAAACACCCTTAATAAACAATCAAGAGGACTAAAAAATAGAACTTTTTTGTGTTATACAATAAGCACGAAAATAGCTCTAAGACAGGTAGAAAATCAATGCAAAAATGGGGAATAATGGGACTAGATTCTCACCCTTGAAGACCCCTTTACAAATGATGCTCCAATGGTCCTCCTTGGCTTGAATCCAACACCAAAAATTCAAAATCAGTCCCTTAGAACCTCAGTTTCAAGAGGAAGGTGAAACACTAGGTGCTTGTGTGCAATAGTATGGACTAAAACACACACAAGAGTAATATAGAGATAGGATGTGTATGTAACTCAAACCCTAAAACCAGAGCTTGATCTGTGTTTTCCTCTCCCTAAAATGTCTAAACTCTCTAACCCTAGCAACAAGAGAGAGCCCCTCTCTATATAGAAGCTTTTGTCTTGTAACGCTTACAAGACAAGCTTCATAAGAGGGAGATCCCTCCATACACGTGTATGGAGGGGAGCAAAAGCAAGACATATGTCTTAAAATATCTGCAAAAGCAGATGCACAGTAGTCGGCCGGCCAAAAATGCCATCTTGGCCAAAAGGAGTGCCGACCGGCACTAAATAGTGCTGACCGGCAACAAATAGTGCCAACCGGCAATAAAAAGTGCCGATGGAAGCAAAAACCAGCCGGTGGCCTCTAGCCACTGCCGGTGATGGGTGGGGATGGTCTACAAACCCTACCCTGCCTCTCCAAGGCAAAACACAAGTGTTTGGTGTAAAACCAGACACTAAACAGTCAAGTTCGGAGATCCTGAGGCAAGGCGCGCGAGCCGAGACCTCCGGGAACTCCAAACGAACACAAACACGGATAATCACCGAGTGTTCAAACGGTGACGTCCAAGTCTTGAGGACGGTCAAAAATGGGGTGTCTACAAATATGTACGATTAAACTGATTTAACACCCTCATTTCCCCAAATTGCAGCCAACTAGCTTCTGTTTGCCCCAACTACACCTACAAGTCTTTCCACATCATTCTTCTCTAGCTCCACTATTTTGCTCACAACTTCTTTCTCTCTACCTTGGTACTACAGCCCCAAAACTCCTCCTACCTTTAAAGTTGACTGCCCTTCTTCAATTAAACTTCTTCTTTTACTCCTCGAGTGACTTTGAGAGGATGACAAAGAGGAAGCTACAACTGCTGCCGTAGCTCTGAAAATGGCACCTCTTTGAAAGCTAAGGTTGCCGACTACACCCTTTTGTTTGCTGATGCCACTAGCTATCCTGCTACCCCTCCTCGAAACAAAGCCTTTTTTCCAAGTGGTAAATGTTTTTTGGTCTACAACTTCCTTGCCTTTACTGCTTACTCCAACATATTTTCTCGAATTATTCTGTATGGCCTGACCAAATTGGGCCTGAGTCTGGGTTGGGCCACACTATCATCCAATTTCAACCTCTCCTTATTATTTGATCCACTGGGCAAAGGCCCAACCTGCACCCCTTCAAGTAATACTTCAAGGTTAATATTTGATCTTCTCTCCTTTGGGCCATACCACTCTGTAAAAAGCCCAGAAGAGCTTATATCCCCATTCGGAATTTGAATATTGTTCATCATTTCCTGTTGTGAGTTGATTACTTGAGCCATACCTTCCTCATTGGAGCATGCACCTATGCAATCACTCCTCATGCCTCCATGTAGAACACCTTCGGCTGCTGCAAACTTACCATCATCACCCCTACCCATGACATCTGGTCTGTCTGGCTTTGTCTCCAACACCTTACTCACCTCATCAGAGCCACCTCTCATGACCTCCTCCCTTGCTAAAGAAGCTTGCTGGGCACTCCTCATACAACCTCCATTGCCAGATAGCTGATCCATAGCTGATCCACCTCTTTTTTATCTTGGGATTGAAGAAGAACAAGGTCTTTTCCCCTACTAGAACTTGAACTCGGACATAAACAACTTGGTAATTCCTCGCAGACCTTCACAGGATTAAGAGTTCCTTTACATTCCAAGTAAACAGTCGTGTTGATAAAAGTGATAAAAGTATAAAATTATGAAAGTGATACAAAAACGCATACTTTAGGACCGTAGTAGTATTTCATTATCATCCCATTAATGATTTAGGCGGTTCGTTTAAAATTAGACAAATTTTAAGGATTAAAGTAATACAAAATGTATATTTTAAGCATCATAAATATATAATTTATCGTTTTATTATTATTATTATTATTATTATTATTATTATGTGTATCCAAGTTTATATATTTGATTGCTAAGTTTTATTAATAATATATGCTCTCTTTTTTCTTTTCTTTTTTTTTGTATATTTGATTGTTATTTTTTTAATGTACAATTAATTTTTTTTACAAGTCGAATTCTAAATCAAAGTCAAACTTGACTCGTTGATGCAATTGGCATTATTCGAGTTGACCTCGATTTTTTAAGCTTTACAAATTTTTTGCAAGTCAGATTAGAACAATCCAAAGTTCAAACATTTCTAAAAATTCTCAAAATATTAGTACAACTAAAAAGAATGCCTATGAAAATGGAAAAAGGCGCTAAGAGCTTTTTTTTCCCTCTTTAATTGGCATTTTTCATCCTCTTAGGCGGTGTTTGGGAAGCAAAGTTGGAGTTAAATTAGTCACGTCCGAACAAAAAACTCTAATTTAGCAACATGAAAACAAAGCTTCACAAGTGCTTAGCAACAACCAATACCAAGGTAAATTTACGAAACTACCCCTACATGAAAGAGGGGCATCGCCTCAGCGTCAACACACACAAAGTAAAACAAAAAACCTTTTCTCAAAAAACACCTTTTCCCAGAAAAAACAAAGAAAGTTGAAAAAAAAATTAAAAACCATTTTTTGTTTTTTGTTAAAATATTTTATAAAAATAAATTCAAACTCTATTTATAAAAATATTTTTAAATATTTTAATTTTTTTGTTGTGTATTTGGTTATGATTTGAGTGTAGAGTTGTGAAAGTAGTATGTAGTTTCAAGTTATGTGTTTAGTTATAAGTTTTAAAAATAATTTATTAATTGAGTTTTATTTTATATGTTTGGTTACGATTTGAGTGTAGAGTTATTTTTAAATTTAAAATATTAACATTTTAAATTATTTAAAAATTTTGAATATTTAAATTATTTAAATTTTTACAATTTAAATTTTTTGAATATTTATTTTAATTTTTTACTTATTAAATTTTTTAGATTATTTAAATTATTTAAATATTCAAAAAATTAAAAAAATCGTAACATATTTAAATCTTTATTTAAATATTTAAAATAAAAATTAAAATTAAAATAAAAATAAAATTAAATATTTACAATTAAAATTAAAATTAAATTATTTAAAATACACAGGACAATAAAATAAAACCTCACTTTTTATCATTTCACAGAAAATGAAAAAATAAAATAAAAATAAAAAAACACATGAAAAACCATTTGCAAAAAAAAAAAAAAAAACTTAAAATACACATGACAATAAAATAAAACCTCACTTTTTATCATTTTACAGAAAATGAAAAAATAAATTTTAAAAATCAAAATAAAAAAACACATGAAGAAACATACATCATTTTTTATCATGTGCCACGACAATATATGATTTTTGACATCATTTTAAATAAATGACATGAAAAAACATTTTTCCAAAAAACCAAACAAAGTAAAAAATAAAGAATAAAAAATAAAAAACATAAAATAGCAGTTGCCACATAATTTTAAAATAATGAAAACACATGAAAAACTATTTTTGAAAACAAAAAATAAATTAATGTATACAAATAAAACAAAATTTTGTAAAGCGTAAATGAAAAAAAAAGAACCAAAAAAATAAGTCTCATCACACCAAAAAAAAAAAAAATGTCAACCAGAAATTAGCATTTGCCTGTTTTATTTACAAATAAATAAAACACATAAAAACTCATTTTTGAAATATAAAAAGAAATTAATGTATACAACGAAAAAAAATATGAAAAAAACATAAATTAAAAAAAAAGAATTTAAAAGATACGCCTCATCCAAAAAAAATAAAAATAAAAACATCAACACATCAATTAGCATTTGTCACGTAATTTACAAATAAATAAAACATATGAAAACCCATTTCTGAAAAAAAAAAAAACATTTGCAAGAAAAATGACAACATAAAAATTAAAAAAAAAGAACCATAAAAACAAAAGAGACGCCAAATCCAAACAGAAAAAGAAAAAAAAAATCATTCTGGTCTAAGATGACGCTGACGTGGAGGATGTTTGTGAATGAGTTGACATGAGTCATGTAACAAACCTGATCCGTAATTAGCTGGTAATTCGTAATTAATGATGCTAATGAGAGAATTAAAATAAATTATGTGTTTATTTTGTGTTTTGCATAATTTTGGCTTTCTATCTGTTACTTGTAGAAATATCTGTCTGAAATTTCTGCTTTAATATGAAAATTGAAAGCCGTATCGGCATCCGAAACCAAAATTGATTACGTCAATATATTATTTGGAATTTTTAGAACCATATGGCAAATTTTATTAAAAATTGATTCAGTCTGATTAATTAAGTCGTGTTTGGTTAACCTTATATTCTACTTAATGTATTTTAATATCATAGCTATATATATGAGACATAAGCTCATTTTGAGCTCATTTCTTTTATCCCTTGAGTGGAAAAATCTGGTGAGACATTTTAGAGAGAGGGAGCACAATTCTAGAGAGAGAAAGGAAGAGATTGAAGAAGAATTGAAGGCTTTGACTTGAGCTCACTAAGATTGTACTAGAACAAGAGTAATTCAAGACTCTAGGTAAGCTTTTGACTATTAATTCAAAGAGTTATGTGTTGTAGAGATGAATTCATAGAGTTGTTAGGATCATTGCATGTAATTTACATATGTTGGTCAAGAAGATGGAGGATTTGATTATAATTTCACTTGTATGTATACATATATATAGAGGTTTGTCATTTTAGTTTGATTTTGAGCATCTAAATTGTTTTGGGAGTTATTTAGTGTATGCATGTTTGAATTATCATGTTCCTTCACTTAAAATCATGTTTTGGGAAGAATTTCTTACATGCATGGAGTTTATGAGCTCAATTTGCTAGTTTCATGAGGTTTGAAGAAAAGATTTTACATGCATGTTGTGTTCATGAACATTCATCATGTTTTAAGTTGAAATTGTGAGTTTTTAACAAACTCTTGGGCCATGATTTTATGAAATAATCCGCAATTCTTCATGTTTTACAAGTTTACTATGTTATCTCAAGTTTTAGGACCCAAGAGATGTGTTTTGAAGGTTGGAATTCGAGTTTTGAGCTTGGGAGTGCAATCTGGAAATTCCGGAATTTGCATATACGCTCGAGCGTGGGAGTTCACGCTCGAGCGACCACTCTTTGTGCGTGCACTTCCGCTCGAACGACCTAAAGTTCGCTCGAGCGTGAATTGCAAGCTCCTAGAAGTTTCATGTCTTTTACAGATCGCTCGAGCGAAAGAATGTGCGCTCGAGCGACCATTCACATTTTACATGTCTGCTCGAGCGAGGAAAGCTACACTCGAGTGTGGACCTTATTTTCAGAAATTTTCGTAAGTGTTCCAAGGCATGTTTTGGCATCCTCATTGCATCTTAGGCATTTCTAAGCCTTAATTAAGCCATAGTAATAAGGTTATGGATTTGAAACACACTAAGAAAAGAATGTACTAAGTTTCGAGACTGCAAATGTGTGTGTTTTAGGCAATGTGATAAGAAAGAATAAGAACCAATGTAATGAAAGCTAAGCCTTAATGGCCACTTGAATGTGTAATGATAAGACATGCTTGTTTTATGTATTTTGTGATTCTAGGTCAAGACTCGAGGATTGATTGACCGCTTACTGGAACCACTGTGAGTAACGTTATCGTAAAGATACGTTCATATGAATTATGTTCTAAATGAAATATGATAAGCTGTGATTTCTGAAATGATATTTGTTTTCGTGAACGAATATTCCATGTTTGAAATCTATTATGGCATCTATAGATAGTCCCAAGTCATGAGGGACAGCATGAAAATGCGGGTCCATGACATACAAGTAATAATGAGATCTCGTTAGCCACTTCATTGTGGTGATATGTGTTTAATCGGTATCTAGAACCGATTACTCTAGTCGGAAGACATTCTATGATGTGTTCTATGGGATGTACCATTATTATGTTCTGATACAAGAATGATTATGCTATGATCTGTTTTATGCTTATGATACGTTCGGAATTCGTTTACTAACCTCTTTACCTTAATGTTGTTCACTGGGATTTAGCTCACTGTGTGTATATATATGTTTAGGTGAGCATTCTGGAGTTTGAGTCTGAAGGCTTTTGTCTGGATCTGTGTTCCGTTGTCAGCCAACCATTGTGCCTCACGTGGAGGTTTCCGAAGCGTCCTGTGTTTATGTTCTGTGGTTTCTGTTTATATAAGACTTGATTTGATGTCGTTGGCTGTACTTAAATACTGTAATGTATGTGGGTATAATGTATAGTTGACTACTGGTTATGTATATAAAGTTTTAAATATTCTGTTTCATATAAGTCAACACAGCTCATTGGACAACTATATTTACGTATTTGCTTCCGCTAGCCCCTTAATTTGGTTAATCTGTTCAGAGGCCTTCGGTAATCCAAGGATTACTGGCCGGTTACGATGCTAAATCTATAGGGGCGGGTTTGGGTCATGACAAGTCACTTGAAGGGCAGTTTGGTCTTTTAATATGGAGACACCTCACCAAAAAGTCAAAAAGCCAAAAAAACAAAAAGTTCTTCCCAAACCAGGCTTTTTAGCCTCAGGCTAAAATAGCGAAAAAGTCAAAAAGCCAACCCACTTCCCAAACGGAGGCTTACTCAATTATCATTTAAACTTTCAAAAGCTTTTAAACATGGATATCGCTTCTCTACCCTTGAATTGTCATTCACAAAGGAGCAAATTCCCTCCGGTTCAAAATTTAGATTGGAAGATGTTGTTTAGGCTCGTGAGGTCCACACGAATCTTGTTTGGGCTAATGAGGTCCATTACGAATCTTGTTTCGATAATTCAAATCGTTTATTTTGTCGAGTACGTCGTATATTTCATTCACAAAAAAAAAAAAAAATAATCCAATAATTGTAACCTATTCAATTTATCGCGTTTTTTATTAAAAAAATGTATGATTTATTTTTAAAAACACATTTGTCTTCTATTTTTTGGTCAAAAAAACAGTAAATTGAATAGGTTACAATTATTTGATTAACCTAATTTTGTGTGTGAGTGAAATACACGACATGCCCGAAAAAATAAATGATTTGAATTATCAAAATAGGACATGTGATGAGCCCCGCGGACCCAAACAATGCCCTCCGGTCCAAATTTTGGATTGGAGGGGATCTGCATCTAGAAAGAAATTGAACATAAAAACTCTAAGATAAATTGTTCTTATAGTCTTTATAATTTGTTTTTTATTATATTTAATATATATCAATTTGGTTATTATAATTCTAATTGCATCTTACTCTTGAAATTTTTACATTGTGTCAATTTAATTTAATTGATAACATTAACGACAAAATTTTGAAAATGTCACTAATAAATAGACTTTTAGGGACAAAATAATTTGATCTCAAAATGGTTTATTTTTTGAGACAAAAAAATTAGTTCCAAAAGGATAATAATTCATCACTAATATCCAATTTTTGTTATTAAAAATATAATGGCAACACTTTTCATAACAAAATCATTTGGTCCCTAAAAAATAATTTTATCCCTAAATTTTGATCTCTAAAACTTTAATTTTTTATAGTATTTGTATATCACATTGAAAAATAATATATAAGTTCACTTTTTAAACCTGATATTATGTAAAAGATATGATTAATTAATAATTAGTTAAAATTTGAAAAAAAAAATTTATTTTAAATACTCCAATTAATGACGCATTATCGAATTTGAAAAGTTAGCCTACACATGTCTATTATACAAACCACATCATATTGGAAATATGATGTATAAATACATATAGCGATCAGAGTATTTGTATTACTGGCAAGTTGACATTCAAATCAAAAGAATTTTAGAAGTAAGACTTTTGACACTAATTCTAATAATTTAAATCAAAAGAATTTTAGAAGTAAGACTTTTGACACTAATTCTAATAATTTAAATCAAAAGAATTTTAGAAGTAAGACTTTTGACACTAATTCTAATAATTTAAATCAAAAGAATTTTAGAAGTAAGACTTTTGACACTAATTCTAATAATTTAAATCAAAAGAATTTTAGAAGTAAGACTTTTGACACTAATTCTAATAATTTAAATCAAAAGAATTTTAGAAGTAAGACTTTTGACACTAATTCTAATAATTTAAATCAAAAGAATTTTAGAAGTAAGACTTTTGACACTAATTCTAATAATTTAAATCAAAAGAATTTTAGAAGTAAGACTTTTGACACTAATTCTAATAATTTAAATCAAAAGAATTTTAGAAGTAAGACTTTTGACACTAATTCTAATAATTTAAATCAAAAGAATTTTAGAAGTAAGACTTTTGACACTAATTCTAATAATTTAAATCAAAAGAATTTTAGAAGTAAGACTTTTGACACTAATTCTAATAATTTAAATCAAAAGAATTTTAGAAGTAAGACTTTTGACACTAATTCTAATAATTTAAATCAAAAGAATTTTAGAAGTAAGACTTTTGACACTAATTCTAATAATTTAAATCAAAAGAATTTTAGAAGTAAGACTTTTGACACTAATTCTAATAATTTAAATCAAAAGAATTTTAGAAGTAAGACTTTTGACACTAATTCTAATAATTTAAATCAAAAGAATTTTAGAAGTAAGACTTTTGACACTAATTCTAATAATTTAAATCAAAAGAATTTTAGAAGTAAGACTTTTGACACTAATTCTAATAATTTAAATCAAAAGAATTTTAGAAGTAAGACTTTTGACACTAATTCTAATAATTTAAATCAAAAGAATTTTAGAAGTAAGACTTTTGACATTAATTCTAATCATTTAATGATCCGGTTATTGCCCCAACTGTTCTAAACGAGTTCTACATAACAATTATGCAAATTGCAAACATTAATGGCTACATACATAGTGGACTTCTTAGATAATTTAGGATTCTAGTGGGTGGTGAGGTCCATAAAATAGAAGATGTTGACTCAAAAAATTATTGGTGGGTAAATTTTTAAATTTTGTAATGGTTAATTCAAAAACTATGATCATTCAAGTTCAGGATCTCTAACTCATTTTGTATGACATGCATGCAGAAGTCATGTTACTAAGTGAGTCCTTCTAAGTTGTTGCCCTAATTGAAAAATTATCAGTTGTTGCCCTAATTGAAAAATTATCACAAGGCTAGAAGGAATTCAAGAACATCTCAAACACAAACGCAAATAAATGACTTTAGAGGAATTGATTGTGCATTTGAGGATTGAGGAAGACAACCGAACTTCTGAGAAGAGGGTTAGAAAGCATCCCATGAAGTCAAAAGGCTAATATGGTGGAACATACACCAAAAGGAAAGAAACGAAAATTTACCAAAGAAAGTTCCTCACAAAGCTCTAAGGGAGGAGACACCAAGAAATTCAAGTTTAATGGCAAATGCTACATCTGTGACAAAGAGGGACACCAGACCAAAGATTGTCGTAGCAAGCACAAAGGTAAAGGAAATTCAAACAAGAAACCTGCTCAAGCTAATGTCACCGAAGTGGACCGAATCTCCAATGGTGTTGATGACATAAACGTTTCAATTGTTGTCTCCGAGATCAACCTTATTCGAAATCTCAAAGAATGGTAGGTGGACATTGGAGCCACTTATTACATTTGTGCCGACAAAAAGATGTTCTCCTCCTACTCAGTGGTGGACAATAGAGAACAACTGTTTATGGGCAACTTCTCGACTTTTAAAGTCGAATGACAAGGAAAGATTATTCTAAAGATGGCATCTAGAAAGAAACTCACATTCAACAATGTGCTACATGTACCAAACATTCGCAATAATCTTGTTTCTAGTTCTCTGTTAAGCAAGAATGAGTTTAGACTAGTTTTTTAGAGTGACAAATTTGTACTTACCAAAAACGAGATGTATGTGGAAAAAGGTTACATGAATGATGGCCTTTTAAAAATAAATCTAATGACTATTGTATCTTCTATGATTAATAAAAATACATCTTCTTCTTACTTGCTTGAGTTTTCTAATTTATGACCTGGTAGATTAAGACGTGTTAATTATGGATCTTTGCTTAGATTAATTGATATGAAATGTTTACCTAAATTTAAAATTGATTCAAATCATAAATGTGAAATTTGGGTTGAGACAAAATTAACTAAAACTCATTTTCATTCAATTGAAAGAAGTACTGAACCACTTTAATTAATTCATGGTGACATTAGTGATTTTAAATTAATTCAAAGTAGAGCTGTGAAAAAATATTTTATTACTTTCATAGATGACTATACTAGATATAGTTATGTTTATTTAATTCGAACTAAGGATGAGACTTTGGAAACTTTCATTTAATATAAGAATGAAGTTGAAAATCAACTTAGAAAGAAAATTAAAATTCTAAAAAGTGATAGAAGTGGTGAATATGAATCACCTTTTGGTGATTTTTGTAAAGAATATGGAATAATTCATCAAACTACAACTCCTTACTTACCTCAGCAAAATGAAATTGTTAGAAGAAAAAATAGGACTTTAAAAGAAATGATGAATGCCATGTTAATAAGTTCTGAATTACCTCAGAAATTGTGAGGGGAAGCAATACTTTCTGCTAATTATATTCTTAGTAAAGTATCCGAAAGAAAGTGAATCAAACACCTTATGAAATGTGGCATGGGAAAGTATCATCTTACAAATACTTAAAAGTGTGAGGGTGTTTAACTAAAGTAGCTATTCCTAATCCTAAAAAGACTAAGATAGGTACGAAAATCATTGATTATCGGTTATGCCAAGGATAATAGTGCATATCAGTTTTTGATTCATAAGTCAGAATACTCAGAAATGCATGTAAATACTATTATTGAATCTAGGAATGCATCGTTCTTCGAACAAGTGTTTCTTGATAAAACTAGACAAGAGACTAGTACTAACAAAAGATCTTATGCTGCTATTACTAGTCATGATCAAGAACAAGAGCAAGAGATAGATCAAAATAAAAAAGAGAAACCTAGGCGTAGTAAATGTGCTAAAACCTCAAAATCTTTTGGTCCAAATTTTCTAATCTTTTTGTTAGAAAATGAGCCTTTGACTTTTAAAGAAACTATGTCTAGTTTTGAGGCTCCTTTATGGAAAGAGACTGTAAATAGCGAAGTTGAATCTATCTTGCAAAATCACACATGGGAATTGGTGGATTTGTCACCAGGTTGTAAACCTCTTGTATACAAGTGGATTTTCACAAGGAAAATAAAAGCAGATAGATCAATTGACAAATACAAGGCAAGACTTGTGGTCAAAGGATATAGACAAGAAGAAGGTCTTGATTACTTTAACATACTCACCAGTTACTAGAATAACATCCATTAGAATGCTAATTGCCATTGCATATTTATACAATCTAGAATTCATCAAATGGATGTGAAAATAGCTTTCTTAAATAGTAAGTTAAATGAAAAAATCTACATGGAACAATCAAAAGGATTTTCTGTTCTAGGTAAAGAAAAGAAAGTGTATAAATTGATTAAATCATTATATGATTTAAAACAAGCGCCAAAACAATGGCATGAGAAATTTGACAAGACAATAATGTCAAATGGATTTAAAATTAATGAATGGGACAAATGTGTTTATATTAAAAACACAAACAAAGGTTATGTTATAGTATGTCTTTATGTTGATGATATGCTCGTCATAGGAAGTAATAATGACATGATTAAAACTACCAAGAAAATATTGAATAAACATTTTGACATGAACGACATGAGGATTGTTGATGTAATTCTTGGTATTGAAATTATCCAAACATCAGAAGGGTATGCTTTGTCATAGTCACAATAAATTGAGAAAATACTTGAAAAATTTAGCAAAGTTAATAATCATCTTGCTAAAATACCTATAGATGTTAATCTGTTTCTTTCTAAGAATGTACAAGAAAATATTTCTCAGTTAGAGTATGCCCTAATTATTGGGAGTTTAATGCACTTGATGAACTACACGCACTCAAATATGGCTTATGCAGTAAGTAAATTAAATAGATATATGAGTAATCCAGGAGTAGAACACTGGAAAGCTATTATAAGGATTCTAAGATATCTCAGATTTACTCGTAACATTGGGCTAAATTATACTAGATATCCAGCGGTACTTAAAGGATACTGTGATTGATATCGAATACTAAAGACTCAAAATTTACCAGTGGGTATGTCTTTATTCTTGGTGGTACGGTTGTATCTTGGAAATCTTCCAAGTAGACTTGCATTGCTAGATCTATTATGGAATCAGAGTTTATAGTGTTAAATAAAGTTGGGGAAGAAGCAGAATGGCTTCATCACTTCCTTGAAGATATTCCAATGTAGCCGAAACATGTGTCTACTATATGCATATATTGTGATAGTCAATCGGCAATAGATAGAGTACAAAGTCATATATATATAATGGTAAGTCACAACATATTCGTCGTCGACATAACACTGTGAGACAACTACTCTCTAATGAAATTATTTTTATTGAATATTTGAAGTCTAAAGACAACATAGCGGATCCATTAACGAAAGGGTTATCAAGAGAGTCAATTGAGAATTCATCGAAGGGAATGGAACTTAAGCCTATTAAATAAGAGTTACCACAACGACAACCTAACCTTGTTGACTGGAGATCCTAAGATCTAGATTCAAAGAGACAACCGAGTTGTGTATAACTTATAAGGATTACTGGGGAGTCGAACTCCTTCCCATTTCTATGATGAAATGGTGATGTTTGCAGCGTGTTAGGATAAACAATGCTTTTAATGATTCTTCTATCTAGGAATACCTAGTGGAGTATGACAGGATACTTTTTATAAGAATCACCTATATGAGTGTGAACTGGGCCGATTCTATGAGTTTTGTAAGGGCTACAATTCTCTAGAACACTCATGAAGTATCAGGTTGTTCAAGGCCAAAATGAACACGATCGTGAGAACCAAACTGTGTTTGGAAATATGATATGTGACTTCTATTGTCTTGGTTTACACAAATGGCTAAACAGTTCAAGACATCACATTCACTGATTAGCTAGTAAATCTGATAGTGTCTCACAAGGGACAATTCAAAGCCAAAAGCTACCTATCATTTGCCGAATATCTTTGATGTCTGTATTTTCTTTAGAAACATCATGTTGTTGCATTTTCTCTCAGTCAATTCTATTCATGTGGGGAATTGTTGGAAATTTTGATTTTATAGGCTTGTTTCGGGCTAACTTTGAGCCTAAATTTAAGTGGGGCCCACACATCTTTTGAGGTGGGTCTAAGTGGTGACGTGTTCCTTGTCGCATGGCAAGTCATATGGTGAATACAGTTCGTCAAAACCATTTATGAGTGAATGGGAAGTTGACATTGTTTTTAGTTTTATGAAATAGAAAGTTAAAGAGTCAAATGTCGGTTACCTTGTTTTGGTTGTCCTATATAGAAACAATAAGAGAGCTTGTATGAGTATATAAACACTAGGTTGACATACTTAGGATGGGTCCCAAGGGGCACTCCAAGTTTTGTAAGGAGGGGAGTTATGGACAAAGTGGGCTTGACCCAAATCCACCACACATGCGTGTTGTCGTTGTCGTCCATCCGGCCGAGCACGGGTGTAGGTCGTGGATTGGGTCATAACTTTAATTTTTTAGACAAAATTAGTTTGAATTGTTTCAAATTCTTACGAGAAAATTTGAAATTCTAACAAATTAATTCATACTTTTGTGCCAAAATTCAAATTCGAATTCAAATTTTTGCTTCCCGAAACAGTGCCTTTTTGGTCGCCTCTTTTCATTTTTTGGCTGTTCCAGGTTTCACACATGTTCGAAGGGTTTTCTACCCTTTCAAACAGACACCTCTTGGCCTATAAATACAGGGTCCTCTAGTAGATTCATTCATTCAATTCCTTCATCTTTTTCTTCTTTTCTTGCATTTGTTCTTCATACAAGTTCTTAAAAGTTTTAAAGAGTTACAGAACTCAGGTTCTGGTTTGCAAGACAGATTGTTTGTAGTGCTACTACAATATGTGAAAGCGATCATTGTGTCCTAGGAGATAGACGCCGATAATCCGTGAGCACTTGTGTGGCAGCAAATCTGTCTTAAGGATAGAGTATCACACACTCGACTTGATCTTGATTTTGCTGTTCCAAACTTTCCTGTGATTTTTCTGTTCAGAATTTCGATACAAGAATAATTTTGTAAGTCATTTATTTTTGTTTTGTTAGTTACACAAAAAAATTTTCCAACACATATCACGGGTTGCAAATAAATAGTTTGAACGTGGCCCATTTACCATTTGTTTGAGATCTGTTCATTTGCTAAATAAATGAGCTTAAACCAAAATTTTAGACTCAATCCAGTAATTGAACCAAGCTAGTGAAACCAAAATCAACTCAAATATAGTAATAAATACGAAGATATATAAATTTATTTTTTATTTTAATAATATATCAATTATATTTTTGTTAATTATTTTTTTTTTTATGTTTAGTATTTTTTTCAAATTGACATTTTGATTAATGAAATTTATTAATAATATGAGCATTGTTTTATATTTTGCACATAAATTTTTTTTTCCCACTTAATGTGCATGTTAATTTAGGTTTTTTTTTTTTTTTTACAAGTTTGTGTTCAAACTCAGCATATTCGAGTTGAACTCGAATTTTCTCAAATATCATATGAACCGATCTTGATTCTTTAATCTTGACTAATTTTTAGCAAGGCAAACTCCAACATTTCAAAATTCCACTCGACTTAGCTCAGTTCAATTCGTTTACCAGCCCTATGTCTGAATACTATAAGTTCATTAACTTTTTATAATATTTTAGTTTAGATGTTTTTAAATCTAGGACACACTATCAATAGAACTTAATAGCTAGACTGAATTCTTATCAAATCCTAGTAAAATCATCATTAAAAATAATTTTTTATAACGATTTTTTGCACATGTCATTAAAAATTGACATTTAGTGACTTTTTTGTCATAATTTTTATAAATTATCTCTAAAACTTACAATTAGTGACATTTTTCTTTGATGAATTTTTTATACTGTCGCTGAAAGTTAAAAATTAGTGATTTTTTTGTAATGATTTTTTTTAAACTGTCGCTAAAACTTATAATTAATGACATGTTTTATGACAAATTTTAAATTGTCGTTGAAAATTAACAATTAATGACGTTTTTTTAATAGTGTTTGATAAAAATTGCCATTAATTATCATAGGACCTATTAGATAGTAAGTCCACTTATTAGGACCTACACATAAGTCCCTTATTAATCTAAAAGTCTTTAAAATATTTTTAAGAAAATTGAATTAAAATTTAAAAAAGTCTATGCAAACGGGCAGTCCATACAGAATTTTTTCCTTATTTTAATTGGGACCTCCATAAGTGAGTGGTGAGATTGGTTTTCCAAATTAGTCGGTCCAATGAGTCGGATATTGAATTATCAAAACCAAAAAACTTGACTACATTTTAACAACATATTCAAATCAAATTTTTTCGAGAAGGGTTGACCCATTCTCAAGTTAAAATTTGAACTTGAGTGTACTTAAAGGTTCATGGGACTCATTAAGAATCTCATTTTCTTGATTCAAACAGTTTATTTTGTAAGACTTTTGGTATATATTATATATTAAAAAAAAATTAATTCGATCCAATAATTTTAAATTTTTTCTTTTTATCGTGCTTTTCTTTTAAAAAAAATAGATAGTATATTTTCAAAAACGTACTTATCATTTATTTTTTCTAAAACAAATGCAATAAATGAAAATGTTATAATTATTGAGCTGGTCTAAATTTTTTCATAAATAATATATAATTTTTTTTTTTAGGTACATCGGAATAGAAAAAGACAAACAAAAGACTAGGACCTAGCTCCCTCCTCGGAGAGGTGAACAATATCTGCAACTAGCAGACGACGGATTTCTTGTGGAGGTTCAGAAACTATTAGCAGCTCAGCTGGTTGGTTTTCACCAAACTTTGCCATTGTGTCAGCACATATGTTGGCGTCCCTCTTGATATGTTGAATTGAGCAATCACAGCCTCTTAAGATGATGCGCGCATCTTCCACAATGCCCCTAAAGGGGCATCTTTCACCCAGTTCTTCGCTCAAAAGATGAACCATTTGCTCCGCATCAGTTTCAATGATTACTTGATTGAAACCCCGTTGAAGAATAATTGTAAGCAACCCTTGTATACAGCCCAAAGTTCCGCTTCCAAATTGGTACATATCTCTAGTCTTCCATAGTAACTGCTAATCCATGATCCTCGTTCATCCCGAAAGAACCCACTGAATCCACTACCTCCTCCATTCCGGCGAGTGCTACCGTTCGTATTTAGCTTGATTTTTCCTGCACTAGGACAAGACCACACTGTTAGGCTCTTGAATTTGAGAGGTTTTGTGATTTCTAAATTGAAAGCTTGGACTATTGCCTTAGCAAAATTAGTTATACTATTCACACTCTCAAAAGTAGAAGTATTTTTATGTTCAAAGACCCATTTGTTTCGATTTTTCCAAATAGTCCATGTTGTGACTAGAAACAAATAATGGAGTTTATTTTTCCTTTTTGTATTCTGGGTGAACCAATCTTTCCAAGACAAATGAAGCATATTGGAGTAACAATCTTGGCCATAAACTGTACACCAAACCTGCATAGCTTTAGGACAAGACCTTAATAAATGTTCAATATCCTCCACACTATCACAATACGGGCAGCTCGGGTCATTAGTCAGGCCTCGCAGATTTCTCATGTGATTTGTGATAATCTTTCATGGAGTACAAGCCACACAAAGCTCTTAAGTTTCTGAGGAATCTTAAGCTTCCATACCCAACTCAGAGCTTAGAGCTTTATAATATATACTTAGAGCTTTATAAAATGAACAATTTAAATCAAATTAGATCCATGTTGAATTTTAGACACTCACAATTTCTTTTAAATTTAAATTTGAATTTAAAATAAATTCAATCGTGAGACACCTATAGGTCTCACAGTGGGCTCTAACATTGGATATAAGAAGCAACCCATATCTTAAGCATTTATTAGAGGAGCCCATCCATATGGTCCCCACTATAATTAAAAACTTGAAAAACAAATAAGGTTCTAAATTAAAAGCTCTATTAGCTCTAATTAGTATGTGGATCTCATACGATGTAATATTTTGACCTTAATTTTTCTTTCACATTATTAATACTCTATTAAACCTCTGAAATTGAGAGATATATCGGCCTTGTTTGGTTTGTTTTTGAGAAACAAATTTTGGAGAAAAATTTCTAAAATTTTGTTTGGTTGAGTGATTTTGGAAAAAAATTTCCAAAATCACTTTCTATGTCTTACACATCAATCAATCACTTTATCTCTCTCCTCTCTCATTCTCAATCACTTTTTCTCTTACACACATCTACTCAACTACAATAAAATATCAAATCATCCCAAACTCCTATACTCCAAAATTATTTTCAAAATATATAACCAAACAAAACAAAAAAAATTCTAAACTCTTTCTCCATTTTTTTTTTTTGAAAATTTATTTCCCAAAACCAAATCAAAGACACCCATCATTTTTGTAAAAACTTTCACCTTCATCATTAGTTCTATCTCATATTGTCTGTTGACTGTACTCACTAATCACACAGTTTCCAAAATGTAGATGTTATGGCAAAAAAGTGGTTAGTGATGCACCATGTTGGCAAAGAGTCTGGATCCCCTCTTTGCACATCCTCATTGATCTTCTCCTTGCAACGGCTGAGATCAGTTGTTACATATCCAACGGTCATAAAAAAAATATATATATATATATTAAATTGAAATTTCATTTTATTCCTGCCCGTTGCTATAGTTATACATTCAAGCATAATCACTCTCACTTTCACTCAGCCTCACACTCACCCGTCCTCCTCCACCGAACCCACCCTGACCGGCGACCAATCCCCCAGACGGCACTGGTGACCAGTCCCAACGGCGACCCAAATGGCGACCCACTCCAACCCTGATATTCTCTTCTTCGTGAACCATAGCTCCACCGCGACCACCACCATCGGTTGAGCGAAGAAATTTTTTGATGAGAACGTGGGTTCTGAGGCCATAGAGGAACCAGGTTTGTCTTCGAAACTCTGAAATTAAGAAGTTAGGGTTGTGTGATTGAGATTGAGAAAATAGATTTGAAATTTCAAAATTAAGGCTTTGATTTGGGATTCGAATAGGGAAAAATTAGGGCTTTCAGAGTGGGTGTGTTTTTGTGTGTTTTGGATGAATCAGTATCCATAAACCTATTTAATTAGTTTCACAAATTGATTAATTTTCTACATGTTTTTGTAAAGAATCATTGTAGAGTTCTTGAATAGGCTTTGAGGAAATAAAATAATTTTGTGCCTTTTTTTTGTTTGTTTTTATTCTAGAAACAGTGAACATACTTCTTCTCCCCTTTGGTTGGTTGATAAAAAATTTGAGGAAGGAGAGAGAATCATAAATATATTAAATCTAATGTTTTAGTTGTTTTGATTCATAAAAAAATAAGTTGTGGCAATTTGGGTTTTTAAAGTCTGAATCCTGTGCATTAAGGTTGTTTTGAGTTATGCTAGTATGATCAGTGATATGGGTTTCCTAATTCAAGCAATGTTGTTGTTTTACTGAAGAAACTCAAGAATTGCCATGTTTGTTTAGTTTGAAACTGCTATGTGTGTAACATGTGTGCAATTATTCACAAATGCTATGTTTGAAACTGAAGAAAATGATTGACATTGAACTGCCATGTTTGTTCAAATGCTATTAACAGTTTAGTCTTGGTTTTGTAGTATATTCTTTCTTGGTTTTGTAGTACAAATGCTATGTTTGTTCAGTTTGGCTCAAACATGGCAATTTGAACAAATAGATGTTTTCAGTGAAGATGTACACTCTGTTCCTCAAATTCAAATAACCTTCATACTCTGTCCATCTCATCTATAGAACTGCCATTACTTCTATTATGGGCATAACTTTATAAAACTGCTATTAACCTCATCAAACACAAGCATAGCACAGTACTACAATTTCTCATGAACTGCTATGTTTGGTCAAATGCTATTAACAGTTTAGTCTGTGTAACCTCTGTTAAAATCCTATTAACCTCTATTTAGTCTGTGTAACCTCTATTCAAATGTTGTGTTTTGTTTTAAAAACTGTTTACTTTTTTTCTTTTTTCTTTTCTGGATATCTCTTCATATGCTTGGTTTTGGGATTAATTCCAACAGTATCTTCTTTCTTGGTTTTGTAGTACATAAAGTTATATACAAATCAATGGAAGTAGCTCAAACATGGCAGTTTGAACAAATAGATGTTTTCAGTGAAGATGTACACTCTGTCTCTCAAATTCAAATAGCCTTCACACTCTGTCCCTCTCCTCTATAGAACTGCCATTACTTCTGTTATGGGCATAACTCTATAGAACTGCCATTAACCTCATCAAACACAAGCATAGCACAGCACTACAAATTTGTCATGTATGCAGATTTAAAAATGGCTTCTTCTTCTAACAATAGTAACATAAGATTACAGCCGAGGCTGTGCAATTGTGGAAGAACTGCTGCCATAAATATTGTAAGAACCAATGAAAATGAAAATCAAGGGCGTTTGTTCTTTGTTTGCCCATCAAAATATGTAAGTATGTATTGAAAAATTTAATCCTTTAGTAGTCACATTAATATTTGTCTTATTCAACTAACTGATTGTCATGCATTGTAGAGTAACACTCCTACTCTCTATTGCAATTACTTCAAGTCCGTGGATGAAGATGATGAAGATGTTACGTCCAGAATCCGTTCCAACACTAGAGCTTGTGATGCTATAACAGTAGAAGACTTTAACGATGTAAGGACAAGGCTTGATGACATGGAAAATGACTATTGTCGAAAGCTTGAAATGAAGGAAAATAATATCAAAGCGATGGTGTATTTCATTGTATTTTCTATCATTTTGTACTTTATGATGTAACTTTTGTACCTTATTGTATTTTGGGAAATTGAGTGGAAATTTCTACCATTTTGTGTTTTATTGTACTTCATGTTGTAACTTATGCTTATGGAATGAATTTTGGGAAACATTGGTCTCATTATTAGAGCTTACCCTTATTCTTAAATTCAGCTGTAGTCAATAGCTACCACTTGCTTGTTTGGAGCATAATAAGGACCATGATCACTTATTTTTTGATTGCCCTTTCTGTCAAACAATTTGGCAGTGGCCTCAACTTGTTATCTATTAGCAAGTTTTTTTTATTGCCCTCACTTATCAGACATAGACTATTATTTATTAGCAAGTTTAAAGCAGATCATTCTAGTGGTTGGCATATACAGGAGTAGTCTCTGCCTCACTATATTATCCAGTCATCTGCTTAACATTGCTTGAGGTGGCTTGGTACTGTTTCAGCTTAAGTCATCTACATCTATGGGTGCTATTTGTTGCAGGTTTGGCACATTTTGGTTTGACACTAAAGAACCTCATACATTTTGGTTTCACACCTCAGAAACATTTTGGTTTCACACCAAAGAACCTCATACATGTTATGGTTCTATGAGTATAGCACCAGCATGTTCATTTAAACCCAAACCCAAGCATCTAAACAAAATTGCATCAACTGAAATTAAAAAAAGAAAAGAAAAAGAAAAGAAAAGAAAAGGTCAACAACTGAAGTTCACTAATTTTTACTAATATTAGTAATTGAATAGCATGACAGAAAGGCACCACTTTTGAAAATTTAATAAGTTGATCATCTTATGTAATTGAACTAATCCAAGTTGGCGCCTTTCACAAGTTGCTGAAATCCACTAATCCACTTGTGTACTTGAACAACATGACACCTGTAGGTCTTCAAAAATTAAGACACCAATTTGGGATAAATTTTCTAACAAATGAAAAAGCTGTGTCCCTGTTCTTTCACACAAAAGAAAATCTAAAAATTTCAATACACACATTGGTCCATTTATTTCTTTTGAAACAATCAATCAGAAGAAAATGAAGTATAACATCAAGTGTAGCATTGACACTAACAAACCATACAAAGGACAACATCAAGTGTAAATACAAGCCGTTAGCATTAACAAAATGTGGAACTACAAGCCATTAACATTAACATCAAGTGAAGTTTGCATCACAGTTTGCTTCACAGTTTCCAGCAGCAGCAGTTTGCTTCACAGTTTACTTCACAGTCATAGCAGTAACATCACTTTCCAGCCTTCACAGTTTCAGCTGCTACGACTTCACTTTCCAACCTAATTTCAACATCAGTTTGCTTCACAGTTTTAGCTGCTATGACTTCGATTTGTAGTGCATTCCATATCTTTCTGCTTGTCGATAGCCTAAAATGGAAAAAGACAGAATTTTCCACAATTTTCAGCAATTAAATACATACTTTAAACATACTTTTTAGCAAGTAAATACATGCTTTAACAGAATTTTCAGCAACTAAAAAGCCAGAATTTTCAACAACTAAAAATTAAAAAGACAGCAAGGACGAACCTGACTACACATTGGACTATTTGATTCTTGAGAATATCGAAACCCAATGTCTTATCCACATGAACCTTGAAGTAGTGACTGGAATGTTGATTGAGTGGAATACCATTGAGGCATTGCATTTGGCAAAGAATTTGGCACTACATACATCTCCCGGAAATTGTTCGCCTACAACAATGTCGTATATTAGGCTTCGCAATCATGAATTGAGTCACATATTATATCCACACAAAAAATATAATGTTAAACTAACACTTACATGATATGTGGGATACATCAATAGCGAAGGAATAGAATTACCACCCATGGCCAAAGATGGAGGAAGAGGTTGAAGATGAGGAACATGTTGATGAACATACATATCTCCTCCAACAGATAATGGAGAAAGTGTAACTATTGGACTAACCATTGGACTTGCAATAGATTTGACAAAGCCAAGCTGTTAGCACAAGATTTTTTTTTGGAGTTCGCTACCAACATCGCTTCGAATCTACCTTTTACCCTCATTTTGCCCTTACTGGTTGCCACCTTTTTTGTCAATTCTTTTGGTTGCACAACATGATTCATATCTTCGCAATCCACTTCAAAGCTTTGGGTGTCATCATCATTACTTACTTCATTTCCAACACCAAAATGAGCACTTAACTTGCATTCAACATTTGCACCTAATGTAGCAAGGTGTGCAATACAAAAATCATAAGTTTCTTCAGTTTCAGCAGCTCTACTTGCTAGTGCTCTAACTGCGGTCATCAATGTCTTATACCGCAAGACTTGTTGGAATTTCACATCTACTTGAATGTCATTCCCCTTAATGTCCTTCATAGTTTTGGCTCTTACTTGTTTGGTCTACCTCTTTAGAATGTATTGTGGAGGAACCTCTTTCATCTTTAATATGTCTCTAATAACCTTCAATGAGTGACAACACAAGATTCCTTCCCTTTCAAACTTTGTACAATTACAACCCAAGAGTCATCCCTCTCCATCTTCACTTTCCTTGCATTTTTGTTACCAACATCAACAACTGTGTAAATGGTACTAGCCTCGCCATATTCAATTGCTTCTATGTCCGATTCAATGGATCGAAAGTACTCATTTTGAAATTCCTCAAAAATCTTTTTTATATACACATTACCCATTTGAATTAACATTCTTATTGTTGCTTTCACCTTTGGCAACCTTTGGCACAAAGCATATCTTGCTTCTAACTCCTTGTATCGCTTCTCGTAAAGTACCCTTTCAAAATGCATAAAGAATTCATTTAAGTTAAAATCAGAACGAATGTAATCCTTCAAAAAAAGCATTAAAAGATTCGCTAAGTTGTGTGGTACTCATTCCCGCAGCCCATGTTGATCTAACGTAAGGCTAGCCCCATTTTTCTTTCACCGCAAAAGTCAATTTCAACCGAATGTTTTCATGCACGTCATATTTATCAAGCATTTCCGTCCACTCTAACTTCCAATGATTTGCATCTTCAATGTCAAAGAAGAACTTATTTAGTACACCATTTACCCCCTTATCTTAGAATAAACAATTAACATGTTTTAATTCATTTTGCATCAAATGTCAAGTATACAAACGGTGACTTGTGTCAGGCATAACGATGGGTATGGCTTTAGCCATTGCAGCATCTTGATCAGTAAACAACGTTTTTGGTGCCTTTCCTGACATAGCCTCTAGAAAATTTTGAAACAACCATACAAACGATTCGGCGGTCTCATTATACAACAATGCTGCACCAAATATAACTGTTTCCCTATGATGGTTGAATCCCACAAAAGACGCGAAGGGTCTATGTTCTTTGTTTAACTTGTAAGTAGTATCAAAAGTGACAACATCACCAAATTGGGCATAATCCATGATCATTTGTGCATCAGCCCAAAACATATTCGTTATTTGCTC
>NW_021025125.1:1261054-1305058 GCF_004153795.1 Camellia sinensis
GGATCACATCTTTGCAGAACATAGTATGATTATGCAGATTGATAATAGAAAAGGCTAAAAAGTTATCACAAATGCATATAGTTGTGTAATTTTCAATGTGTGATTGATAATTGAATTTTGGTGTATTTGTTATCAATCACACATGATTTGTTGTAATGAACTGCTTTCAACTAATATGTTATCTGGGTGAATTGAATTAACTAGTATCAACATTGATAACTATTATCAAAGTGAACTGAAATGTTGATAACTATTAGTGATTTGTTGATAACTATTTCAGTGTGATTTGTTGAAAATCACATGTGTGATTTGTTGATAACTATTCCAGTTTGATAACTATTAGTTGAATCACACACTCCAACAATCTGTCCATAATCATTTCACTTCAGTATGATTTGTTGATAATAGTTGTGTAACATGTGTGATTGATAATTAAATTGGCATTGAACTGCTATGTTTGTAAAACTGCCATGTTTGTTCAGTTTGAAACTGCTATGTGTGTAACATGTGTGTAATTAATCACAAATGCTATGTTTGAAACTGAAGAAAATGACTGATATTGAACTACCATGTTTGTTCAAATGCTATTAATAGTTTAGTCTTGGTTTTGTAGTATATTCTTTCTTGGTTTTGTAGTACAAATGCTATGTTTGTTCAGTTTGGCTTAAACATGGCAGTTTGAACAAATAGATGTTTTCAGTGAAGATGTACACTCTGTCTCTCAAATTCAAATAGCCTTCACACTCTGTCCCTATCCTCTATAGAACTGCCATTACTTCTGTTATGGGCATAACTCTATAGAACTGCTATTAACCTCATCAAACACAAGCATAGCACAACACTACAAATTTGTCATGTATGCAGATTTAAAAAATGGCTTCTTCTTCTAACAATAGCAACATAAGATTACAGCCGAGGCTGTGCAATTGTGGAAGAACCGCTGCCATATATATTGTAAGAACCAATGAAAATGAAAATCAAGGGCGTTTGTTCTTTTGCCCATCAAAATATGTAAGTATGTATTGAAAAATTTAATCCTTTAGTAGTCACATTAATATTTGTCTTATTCAACTAACTGATTGTCATGCATTGTAGAGTAACACTCCCACTTCCCATTGCAATTACTTCAAGTCTGTGGATGAAGATGATGAAGATGTTACGTCCAGAATCCGTTCCAACACTAGAGCTTGCAATGCTATAACAGTAGAAGACTTTAACGATGTAAGGACAAGGCTTGATGACATGGAAAATGACTATTGTCGAAAGCTTGAAATGATGGAAAATAATATCAAAGCGATGGTGTATTTCATTGTATTTTCTATCATTTTGTACTTTATGATGTAACTTTTGTACTTTATTGTATTTTGGGAAATTGAGTGGAAGTTTCTACCATTTTGTGTTTTATTGTACTTCATGATGTAACTTATGTTTATGGAATGAATTTTAATGTTGAACTTAGAACTGACATTACTTCATTATGGAATGAATTTTGGGAAACATTGGTCTCATTATTAGAGCTTACCCCTATTCTTAAATTTAGCTGTAGTCAATAGCTACCACTTGCTTGTTTGGAGCATAATAAGGACCATGATCGCTTATTTTTTGATTGCCCTTTCTGTCAAACAATTTGGCAGTGGCCTCAACTTGTTATCTGTTAGCAAGTTTTTTTTATTGCCCTCACTTATCAGACATAAACTATTATCTATTAGCAAGTTTAAAGCAGATCATTCTAGTGGTTGGCATATACAGGAGTGGTTTCTGCCTCACTATATTATCCAATCATCTGCTTAACATTGCTTGAGGTGGCTTGGTACTGTTTCAGCTTAAGTCATCTACATCTATGGATGCTATTTGTTGCAGGTTTGGCACATTTTGGTTTGACACTAAAGAACCTCATACATTTTGGTTTCACACCTCAGAAACATTTTGGTTTCACACCAAAGAACCTCATACATGTTATGGTTCTATGAGTATAGCACCAGCATGTTCATTTAAACCCAAACCCAAGCATCTAAACAAAATTGCATCAACTGAAATGAAAAAATAAAAATAAAAAAGATCATCAACTGAAATTCACTAATTTTTACTAATATTAGTAATTGAACAGCATGACAAAAAGGCCCCACTTATGAAAATTCAATAAGTTAATCATCTTATGTAATTGAACTAATCCAAGTTGGTGCCTTTCACAAGTTGCTGAAATTCACTAATCCACTTGTGTAATTGAACTGCATGACACCTGTAGGTCTTCAAAAATTAAGACACCAATTTGGGATAATTTTTCTAACAAATAAAAAAGTTGTGTCCCTGTTCTTTCACACAAAAGAAAATCTAAAAATTTCAATACACACATTGGTCCATTTATTTCTTTTGAAACAATCAATCAGAAGAAAATGAAGTATAACATCAAGTGTAGCATTGACACTAACAAACCATACAAAGGATAACATCAAGTGTAAATACAAGCCGTTAACATTAACAAAATGTGGAACTACAAGCCATTAACATTAACATCAAGTGAAGTTTGCTTCACAGTTTGCTTCACAGTTTATAGCAGCAGCAGTTTGCTTCATAGTTTGCTTCACAGTCATAACAGTAACATCATTTTCCAGCCTTTACAGCTTCAGCTGCTATGACTTCACTTTCCAGCCTAATTTCAACATCAGTTTGCTTCACAGTTTCAGCTGCTATGACTTCGATTTGCAGTGCATTCCATATCTTTCTATTTGTCGATAGCCTAAAATGGAAAAAGACAGAATTTTCCACAATTTTCAGCAACTAAATACATACTTTAAACATAATTTTTAGCAAGTAAATACATGTTTTAACAGAATTTTCAGCAACTAAAAAGCCAGAATTTTCAACAACTAAAAATTAAAAAGACAGCAAGGACGAACCTGACTACACATTGGACTATTTGATTCTTGAGAATATCGAAACCCAATGTCTTATCCACATGAACCTTGAAGTAGTGACTGGAATGTTGGTTAAGTGGAATACCGTTGAGGCATTGCATTTGGCAAAGAATTTGGCACTACATATATCTCCCGGAAATTGTTCGCCTACAACAATGTCGTATATTAGGCTTCGCAATCATGAATTAAGTCACATATTATATCCACACAAAAAATATAATGTTAAACTAACACTTACATGATATGTGGGATACATTAATAGCGAAGGAATAGAATTACCACCCATTGCCAAAGATGGAGGAAGAGGTTGAAGATGAGGAACATGTTGATGACCATACATATCTCCTCTAACAGATAATGAAGAAAGTGTAACTATTGGACTAACTGTTGGACTTGCAATAGATTTTGACGAAGCCAAGCTGTTAGCACGAGATATTTTTTTGGAGTTCGCTACCAACATCGCTTCGAATCCACCTTTTACCCTCATTTTGCCCTTACTGGTTGCCACCTTTTTCGTCAATCCTTTTGGTTGCACAACATGATTCACATCTTCGCAATCCACTTCAAAGCTTTGGGTGTCATCATCATTACTTACTTCATTTCCAACACCAAAATAAGCATTTAACTTGCATTCAACATTTGCACTTAATGTAGTAAGGTGTGCAATACAAAAATCATAAGTTTCTTCAGTTTCAGCAGCTTTACTTGCTAGTGCTCTAAATGCGGTCATCAATGTTTTATATCGTGAGGCTTGTTGAAATTTCACATCTACTTGAATGTCATTCTCCTTAATGTCCTTCACAGTTTCGGCTCTTGCTTGTTTGGTCCACCTCTTTAGAATGTATTATGGAGGAACCTCTTTCATCTTCAATATGTCTCTAATAACCTTCAATGAGTGACAACACAAGATTCCTTCCCTTTCAAACTTTGTATAATTACAACCCAAAGAGTCATCCCTCTCCATCTTCACTTTCCTTGCATGTTTGTTACCAACATTAACAACTATGTAAATGGTACTAGCCTCGCCATATTCAATTATTTCTATGTCCGATTCAATGGATCGAAAGTACTCATTTTGAAATTCCTCAAAAATCTTTTTTGTATACACATTATCCATTTGAATTAACATTCTTATTGTTGCTTTCACCTTTGGCACAAAGCATATCCTGCTTCTAACTCCTTGTATCGCTTCTCGTAAAGTACCCTTTCAAAATGCATGAAGAATTCATTTATGTTAAAATCAGAATGAACGTAATCTTTTAAAAAAGCACTAAAAGATTCACTAAGTTGTGTGGTACTCATTCCCGCAGCCCATGTTGATCTAACATTTGGCCAGCCCCATTTTTCTTTCATCGCAAAAGTCAATTTCAACTAATGGTTTTCATGCGTATCATATTTATCAAGCATTTCTGCCCACTCTAACTTCTATTGATTTGCATCTTCAATGTCAAAGAAGAATTTATTTAGTACACCATTTACTCCCTTATCTTGGAACAAGCAATTAACATGTTTTAATGCATTTTGCATCAAATGCCAAGTACACAATCGGTTACTTGTGTCCGGCATAACGATGGGTATGGCTTTAGCCATTGCAGCATCTTGATCGGTGAACAAAGTTTTTGGTGCCTTTCTTGACATAGCCTCTAGAAAATTTTGAAACAACCATACAAACGATTCGGCGGTCTCATCATACAACAAGGCTGCACCAAATATAACTATTTTTCTGTGATGGTTGAATCCCACAAAAGATGCAAAGGTCTATGTTCTTCGTTTAACTTATAAGTCGTATCAAATGTGACAACATCGCCAAATTTGGCATAATCCATGATCATTTGTGCATCGGCCCAAAACATATTCGTTATTTGCTTCTCATTATCTAATTGAAAAACATAAAAGAAGGAAGGATTCTGCAAAGATTTTTTTTTAAAGTATTGCAACACATTACTTACTTCCCCATATGCTAAACTTTGTTGTCTTTTAGTTCTCAAATAATTTGTTTGATCTAATTTTGTAAACCCAAGACACTGCCTCCCACCAGCTTCCTTACCCATGAATTCAAAAGACTGGCCTAAACGAAGACCAGATTGTGCCGCCAAATCTAACTCAATTGCTTGGGCAGTCGATATCTTTCTTTGTGACAGCAACATGTGGACACACTTGGGTGATACAAGATCATGGTTGTATTTTTCTTTGAAATCAGTCACAACAAATTTCCCACTACCCTCATCTAATTTAACATAAAGTCGAGCCTCACAACCAGTCCTAGTTTCAGCTCTAGGGTTTTTTGCCAATGGGTCTCGTTTGTCAACCTTCCGAAATCCCTCCTTGTTGCAAACCAAAAGTCTACGAATAAGTTGGTCAGTGAACTTGTTCTTCCTACAATAATCCCTTCTTATGCTAAACCCCATTCTTCCTTCATATGTATTATAAAAATCATACACACATTGTTCAGAATCAAATGTCATTCCCTATTTTGGCTTCCAAGCACAATCATTCTCAAGTTCCATGTCCATATCAAAATGCAACTGAAAACCTATATAAATAAAATCTTAGTTACATAAATAAAATCTTTATTTTAGAGACCAAAAAAAAAAAAAAACCACAGTATCTGTACTATGATCAAAGAACTCATTGTTACGCTTTGATAAAGAAACAAGAAATCATAACTAAGGATTGAGACCCAATTAAGATCAAATAATAAACCAATTAAACTATATAATCCCAAACTCCAACTACTTGGTTCTCTTTAAAGCGTCTAAGAAAATGTATGCAAGCCAAGTACCTTTGGTAACACTGATTCATGGGCAACAAGAGTCATTTAGTTTTGGGTTGGGTCACTACACAGGGTTTGGCAAGCCTATTGTAGTTCAACGGATAGGAAATAACATAAAAATACAAATTGTGAACTTTAAGAGCCTAATCATCAATTATAACAAGTGATTTTTTTTATCTGTCTATATGTTCATATCAAGCAATGGTGCATCTAGCTGTCCTAAACAACACTGTCAATTTACATTTCACCTTTCGGCACACAAAACTGCCAAACAATGTGACTGATTCCAATTAAGCATGATCAAAGGTGAATTAAGTGCTTGAAGAAAATATCAATTTACATTTCAAAGGTGAATTAAGAGCCTGATCATCAATTAAGCATGTTTTAACCAAACAATGTGACTGATTCCAAGAGTAACAAGCTACACTTGAACAAAGTGTCAAATAGTAAGTGCTTGTCATATATTAGCAATCAAGAGCAAGACAAGAAAGTACCATACACTAAATTTGCAAGCTTAATGCACAACTACAGATAAATCTATATATAGACATCTATACAAAGACATTAAGTCTTAGAAGACCCAAATTGTAAAAGGTGAATTTTCCTCCATTTTAGTCAAACCCAAATTGTAACAATTATAACAAATTCTAACAAATTGTACAAAAAAAAGTGTCTAACAAATTGAACTAACAGTCATGACTCATGACAAAGTCATCAATTATAACAAATTGTAAATAAATAATGCCTTTACAAAGCTTAAAGATTAAAAAAGCAAAACAAAACAAAACAAAAAAAATTCGAGAGACAAAAAAATATTCCAGAGAGATAAACTTACAGTCACATGAAGACTAACCTCTAATTTCAGTTTGAAAAAATTCCAAACAAACACACAAAATGCAGTTCAATTATAGAGACAGAGACAATGAAGATTAATCTCTAGTTTGCGAAGTGAGGGCAGACAGAATAAGGGCAAAGCAATGGATTCGGTTTGGGGAGTGGGTCGTTGTAGAGAGGGTCTATCGGTGAGGTGGAGGAGAAAAGCGTGACGGCTCTAGTTTGCCAAGTAGACAGAATCTGTAACGGTATCGATAGTGGGTCACCGTCGTCAAATCTACAACGGTGTCTGGACTGAATCGCCATTGGTATTGGGTCGCCAGTGAGGATGGATTCGACAAAGAAGAAGGAATGAGTGTGTGTTTTTGTGAGTGTGATTCCAAACAAAAATCTGTATAACCTCTGTATAGGTTGTGTTTTGTTTTGGGCGAGAAAATAAAATTTCAAATTTTTTATTTTTATTTTTATGGCCGTTGGATGTGTAACGGCTGATCTCAACCGTTGCAAAAAGGAGATCAAGGAGGATATGCAAGGAGGGAATCCGAACTTGTTGACAAAAGGTTGTCAGTCAATCTTCATCAAAAAATGTTACACTCACAGGTGAGTAAATTAAAAATAATTTTTTTTAAAGATTTTCTTAAAATATAAGTTATTATTTCTAATTTTAAAAATTATATTACGTTTATTAAAAATTTTAATTTCATTATAAATGACCTATTTTATTAATAAATTATGAAATCAATTAATAATTTTTAATAATATCACAAATTTATTTTAAAAAATTCAAGAAATTTTATTATTGTATAGGAGAGGAATTAATAATTTCATTTTTTCAATTAATTTTATTAAATAAAAAATTCTGACAAGGAAATATATACAATTTTTCAAATCACATAGAACAATTTATATTTTAAGTAATCTCAGGAAGTGTATTTTTAATTTACTCATCAATTTTCATACAAAATTTCACAATAGAAATATAGAATTATATTTGATAATAATATTTTAAAATATATAAATTATTTTAATATGACATGCCATTTTGGTATTGATTTTATGCATATATATATATATATATTTTGAGGATTTCCTCCGGTCTAGATTTTAGATTAGAGGGCGCTGTTTAAACCTGTGGGGCTCGTGACATGTCTCGTTTCGATAATTTGAATCGTTCATTTTGTTAGGCACTTCGTCTATTTCATCTACACAAAAAATTAGATTAATCTAATAATCGTAACTTGCTCAATTTATTACGTTTGTCACTAAAAAAAATATAATTTATTTTTTAAAACACAATTATTGTCTATTTTTTTAGTGAAAATTTGAAGTAATTACAGTTATTGGATCGATCTAATTTTTTTATAGATGAAATACATAAAGTGTCTAACAAAATGAACTGTTCGAATTATCAAAACGAAACCTGCGGTGAGCCTCACAACTCTAGACAATGCCCTCCAATCTAAAATCTGAACTAAGGGAATCCCCTTTTTTCCTTTTCTTTTTTTCTTTTTTGGTAGCACTACTCACGTTACAATAACTATATCATAAATTATTTATTATTTTGTGTTAGCATTATATTGATTTAAAAATCTCATCATACAAATCTATTACTAATATAATAATGACATATAAGATGATTAACACTTTATGATACAATCATTCTAGTAATATTGACCTTCATATCAATTTTCTGATGATTAGTGATAGAGCGTCGGTGGGTTGACCAAGAGCAAATCAATGCATTTTCAAAGTCCAATTTGACCTTCACTCTTACCATTTAATGATCAAGCCAATGCCCCAACGGTTCTAACGCGTCACATAACAACTATGCAAATTGCAAACATTAGTGGCTACGTAGTGGACCAGTGTACAATTTGCTAGTGGATGGAGCTTATATAAAGAGAGTTGTTTGAGTGGCAAAAGAGCAAGCCAAGCGAGCTGAGAAGCATTTAGCAATGGCAATGGGAGTGTCTCAAAAAAGGGTTTGTGTGATTCTTCTTCTTTTCAGCATTGTCTTCCATTTGAGTGCACTCACTCTTGGAGATGACAAGGTTCAGAAAGAGAAGTTTGGTGCTGATGATTGTGGATTTAGGGGTAGGAGAGGATGTGAAGGTGGCAGCTTCGGTGGTCGTGGTGGCCGTTTTGGTGGTGGCAGGGGTGCTAGTGGAGGTTTTGGTAGTGGTGGAGGTGCTGGAGGAGGTATTGGGAGAGGAGCTGGAGGTGGTGTGGGAGGAGGTGGAGGGTTTGGAGGTGGTGGAGGTGGAGGTGTAGGGGGTGGTTCCAGTCATGGTGGGGGAATTGGAGCTGGAGGAGGTCTAGGTGGTGGTGTAGGAGGTGGTGTTGGTGGGGGTGGAGGTGGTGGTGGCGGGATATGCAATCTTCATATCCACGTCATGATGGCCTGTGTGTTTGTGATCAAGTGGTCGTAGGTTGACCAAGTGGACATCTATAAATTGTTCCGAGTGTGCAACACATTAATGGCTACGTAGTGGACTGGCGTATAATTTAGCAAGTGGGCATGGCTTATACGTAGTGGACTGGTGGTGGTGGCGGAGGCGGTGGTGTTGGAGGAGGATCAGGCCAAGGTGGTGGATTTGGAGCTGGTGGAGGCTTAGGAGGTGGTGTTGGTGGAGGTGTTGGAGGGGGAGGAGGATTGGGAGGAGGTGGTGGTGGTGGTGTAGGTGGTGGATCAGGGCATGGTGGTGGCTCCGGTGTAGGTGGAGGCTTAGGAGGTGGAGCAGGTGGGGGTGGGGGTATTGGTGGTGGGCATGGGGGTGGAGTTGGTGGAGGTGGAGGAATTGGAATCGGAATAGGCATTGGCATTGGAGTTGGAGGCGGTGCTGGTGGTGGTACTGGTAGTGGATCGGGTAGCGGCTCTGGCAGTGGGGGTGGAGGACGATAAACCTACTTGGCAGTTTTCCAATTAGTCCTCCTCATATTTGATGAGTTGTTTTTAAGTTGTAATCACAGTTAAAAGAGTGTACTTGTGGAAGAGCCTTTAAGTTGTTGGGTTTGTCTTACACTATAATTGTTATTCCCTAATAAAAGGGTTTTTTTGTTATTACGAGAGATACGAATCCAAAATGGTGGTTTGAGTTTTTTTATTTTCATATTTTTTTGTTTTTAGTGAATAGTTTTGAAATTTTAAATATTTTTTTTTATTTTTTTAGATGTACTTTACTTAGATGTATTTAAAAAGTAAAAAATTTGTGAAAAAATATTTTTAAAAATTAATAAATACATAAAAATATAAAAAATATATTAAACTCTTGTATTTTTTTTTATATTTTTGGAATTTAGTGAATTTTTAAAAGGTTTTTTTTTAATTTTTTTTTCTTTTTAAGTATATTTATGTTAGGTATGTCTAAAAATTAAAAAAATTGCTCAAAATATTAAAAAAATTCAGTAAAAACAAAAAACATAAAAAATAAAAAAATAAAATTTTCTGAAAAGTGATTTTGAAAAATGATAATCAAGCATGCTGTATACTTTTCCTCTCCTTTTTGTTCAAATATTATATTCCAAACCATGAATATAAAGTCACTTATAGCCACAACTTAATAGATGTTTAATGCAATAAAGGGGTTTTTTTTGGAAAGTGGGTTATAATCCACTTCCCAGGCTATAACCCATTTTCCTCTCTCACAATTTTTAACTAAAAAATTGATTATAACCATCTTCCTAAAATAATTCAAAATACATGCGTTTAATTACATGCGTGTGGTATATATAACAATATAAATAGCCCTCAAAAGAATAAATAAATAAATAACAAAGAGAGATAGTAGACGGGAAATTATTTAATAATTTCGAAATATTACGTTGTCATATTTTAAGTCAATCATTAATTATTTAGTCTTATATTATTCCTCCATTTCTAACATTAATCGTGAGTCCTTACCGTTCTCTACCAATCAAAACCTTATAAAACACCACGCGTCCATATTTTCAGAATATTGAATAATCACTCATTCTTTTTGATATTCTTGAACAACATATTACTCAATTCGATTTAACTCTGCCCGTTTACTGTGCTAGATATGATCGATCATATCCACATTGACTTTGGGATAATTTGATTTCTAATCTTGATGGTCATTGTGTGTTTTAAGGAGCAATCACATTGTAAATATAGAGTTGCAGCTTCTTCTTTCTTTTTTTTTAACAAAGAAGTTCTATTGATACAAATCAAAATTACAAGGTACACAAAAAAAAAACATCACAGCAACACCACTCATATCCCAACTAGACTGGCATAAATGAGGATGTAAAATCATTTGGTAGCACTCTCACAATGAAACACAAAGTTATTTTAAAATGTTGATTAAAAATTAATTTTTTTTACTTTTTCTAACTTTTTTTTGAAAAAAAAAAACATATAAAAAAGTTAAGAATTAATATGATCCAAAATAAATTAAAAATCCACTTTTTAATCAAATTTTCAAATTAAGTCACAGTGAGAGAGGTTTCAACTATATTGACAAATACACACCCATCCTGTACTATCAAATTTCCAAATTAAGTCTCCCATCCTGTACTATCAAATTTCCAAATTCAGTCACGGTTAGAGAGGTTCCAACTGCACTGACAAATACACACCCATCCCATACTATCAAATTTCCAAATTAAGTCACAGCTAGAGTGGCTCCAACTGTTCTGACGAATACACACCCATCCTGTACTGACAAATACCACACCCATCCAAGATTTGTAACACTACACCCACCCCCTCAACTCAACAACTCATCCACCAAAAATAAGAGCAAGGATTCTCTCCTTAAATCTCTTACTTAACTTCTTATTTGATGGATTATTAGACCCATTTTTGGATCTAATTTTGATAATTCGAACCGTTTATATTTTAAAATTTGTCATGTATATCATAACTGTAAAAAATTAAGTCGATTGGACATCAAAAACCACGCGAATTAAAAGTTTTATTACAATAAAACTGTTTATTAAATTTTTTTAATAACGGTTTTTAGTTCTTCCGATATTCAATCAATTTGATTTTTTACAAGTATGATGTACATGACAAATTCTAAAATATGAACAGTTCGGATCATTAAAATTGAGCCCAAAAGGAGGTCCAATGGCCCATCAAGTAGAAAGTCAAGGAGAGAATTGAATGAGGGAATCCTTGCTCCAAAAATACATGCAGACATCAGCCACTCTACCCATAAGAGAACAATAGGCAATCTCTGGTGCTCTAGAACTTAAAGATGAAGGTGCAAGTCCCTTAATTAGAAAAAAAATAGAGAGGAGAAGAGAGAGAGAATTAAGAGGTTGGAGACCAGTGGTTCGTAGACATGGAAGGCAAGGCCCAGAGTGCAGGAGGGTTCAATCTGCTGTCCATACCATCTTCGTCGATGACATCCCTGACTCGATGGATCCGAGGAGGTTACATTCTCTATATTCAAATTTTGGTGTTGTAAAGGATGTCTTCATCCCCTTTAAGAGAAGAAAACTGTCCCGTACCAGGTTTGGTTTTGTTCGGTATGACTGTTTAGTGGCAGCAACTATGGCGCTTCAAAAAACAGATGGTATGTAGTGTGATGATAAAGCTCTAAAGGTCAAGATGGCCCAATTTGGGAAGGAGGAGGTTGTGAAGCATAAGTCAGCACATCCAAATGTTGGTAGAAATGGGGGAGGTAAGTCTATTGCTATCCTAGGGTCACATAAAGGGAACATGTCTTATGCGCAGGTTCTCCGAGAAGGTGGGGCCACGTCAAAACCAACCATAACTGTCAGGGCACTGAAAGAAGGAAATGGCTGGTTATATGAGAGTGTAGTGGTCAGGTTGAAGGACTCTTGCTGATTTTAAGAAGGAGTTATTGATCAGGGGTTTGGGGGAGGTTAAATTTACAATAGGTGGGGGTAGAAATGGTGATACTCTCCTTTAACTCAATAAAGATGATGCAACAGGAAATTAATAGAATGAAAGATTGGATTAAGGAGTGGAGTGACTCAGTAAAAGTTTGGAAACAAGGCATGCTCTTGGATCAAGAAAGAATTGTGTGGTTAAGCTGTTATGGGGTGCCTCCTAACTTATGGAGCTTTAACACTTTCAACAGTATAGGAAGGCAGTGGGGGCAAGTTATTGAGTTAGACGATGACACTTTGAAGTTAAAAAACTTGCAAAGTGGTAAGATTAGGATAACTACATCCTGTATGGAATCTATTAACACGTCCATTATCTTAGATTGTGGAGGGGTTTTGTACCCAGTCAAGATCTGTGAGGAATAGATTGTTATTTCTAAGGTAGTAATGCAACAATGCAGTTGCCGATCCTCCCAAAGGGAAAGTGTTAGCCAGAGTTCAAACAATGAGGCCATGGCTGAGGCTTCCGATTTAGTTCTGGGTAATTTGCCGGTGGTGCAGGGGGACGATGAGGCTGCCACGATAGGAGTTGGTGATCACAGAGTTGCTGTGGCAGTAGAGGAGCGTTCCGTGTCAGTGGATGATGGAAAGATAAGCAGTGGGCAGAGTGTTTCTGTGGTGGAAGAGACAATTAGTATGCTGGAAGTGGCATGTGGAGCACGTAATGCCAGCCCTGAAGTCAATTTGGTGGGCTCTATGCAAGGTGTAAGTGGAGGTCATGAAAATGTCAATGATGTATTATGCACGCCTGGTTTCATTAGAAGTGTGAGTGGTTCTATTGGTATTGGGGCTGGTTTAAATCTTGAGGTGGTGTTGGGCAAAGCCCAAGCCCAACATGGGGGGAATAATTTTAATCAAGCCCAAGGCCTTGGTGATACTAGCTGTTCAGAAAGTCCAACTAAGGTTGAGAATAATTTTCAGCCTATTTATGGGGTTACGGCCCAGCACTAATTACGAATTAAGTCAATCAGTGGAGTGGGTTTGGGCAAGTCTGGGAAGTGTTCAAAACTTTCATCTCAGGTTAACAAAACCTACAGGAAATAGAAGAGTAAAGGGATGAGAATGAGAGTCTGGAATAAGAAAGGAGGTCTTGAGCTTCATAACTGAATTGGTCTATCAGCACAAGGCAAGAAATGAGCAATTCTTAGGTCTGCAGTGGCTGCTATTTCGCTGTCTATGGCAAGTGATTCCAGTCGTGGTAGATTGCTACTCAATGAGGCTGAAGCAACTTTACAGATAGGGCGAGTACTCGGGCTCGAATGTGAAGGCAAAGAGGAGGAGGTCATGAGCAAGCTTATGGAATTGGAGTCCATGGATATGGACAAGGTGCACAAAAAGGGAAAGGAAGTAGTCAGTTAATTGACTTCTTCTAGGAGATTCATGAGTGCTTTTTGGGTTAAATGAAGCTTTTATCATGGAATGTTAGGGGGTTAGGTAGGACTGGTAAATGTAGGAAAGTCAAGCAGGTGCTTAAGGAGAGGAAGATAGATATGGCTCTCTTGCAAGAGACCAAAAAGGAGGTTGTTAATCCAGAGCTGGTGCAAACTATTTGGGCTGGGGATAAAATGGAGTTTGTGTCAGTTGATTCAATAGGGTCTACTGGTGGGCTTCTTTGTATCTGGAACCCTGAAGTTTTTCAGCTCAAGAACTGCTGTTGCACTCGCAATTTTATCCTTTTGGCATGTTCCATCTTTTTTTCTTTTAACTGTGTAATTGTTAATGTTTATGGGCCAAATGATCCAGTAGGAAGAAAAAGGGTGTGGGATATTCTTGTGAATCTTAAATCACAATTCTTGGACCCATGGTGCTTGGGGGGTGATTTTAATGAAATTAAAAGCATTGCTGAAAGAAAATGGTGTTCTAGGAAGGATAAGGGAATGAAGGAATTCAATGAAATGATAGAGCAATTAGAGGTCTTTGATCTACCTATGTGTGGAAGGAAGTTTACTTGGTGTCATTCACAAGAGGGTGATAGATGGAGTAGGCTTGACAGATTTTTATTAAATCCAGAATGGTTGCAGACATTCAATTTTAAGCTTTGGGGTTTACCTAGACTGGTCTCTGACCATTGCCCTATTGTTTTGATGGAGGATGAGAGGGATTAGGGGCCTACGCCATTTAGGTTCATAAGTGCTTGGTCTTTGCATCCAAAATTCTTGTCATTTGTGGAACAAACATGGGCTGCTCTAAATGTGATGGGTTGGGCTGGATTCAGATGTTTAGTCAAATTCAAAGGGTTAAAATCAGCTTTGGAGAGGTGGAATAATGAGGTGTTTGGAAATGTGGAGAGCAAACTCAAAGCTATAGAGGAGGAAGTTCATGCCCTTGATATAGTTGCCGAAGGAAGGGCTTTATCTGCAGATGAATTAGCTAGAAAGAGAGAACTGAAAGGTGATGCTTGGCAATTAAGTAAAATGCTAGAGAGGATATGGTTCCAAAAATCTATACTTAAATGGGCATTATTGGGTGATCGAAATACCTCTTTTTTCCATGCTATGGCCAGATGTAGAAGTAATAAGAATGCCTTATGCTCTATCTTGGTGAGTGGAAATACTGTAGAAGAGCCACTAGCTATTAAAGCTGAGGTCTTGAAACACTTTACTAATATGTTTGAGGAGTCTTTGAGGGTTAGGCCCACCTTAGATGGTCTTTTTAAGTCAATTGGGAAAGGCCATGATTCAGGATTTTTGGAAACAGAATTTTCTGAGGAGGAAATCTTAAGTGCTATTAAATCTTGTGGGGGAAACAAGGCCCCCAGGCCTGATGGATTTAATATGGGTTTTTTTCAGAAATGCTGGCATATAGTGAAGGAGGATGTATTGCAATTTATGAGGGACTTTTATCAAAATGCCAAGTTGGTTAGAGGGTTAAACAGTTCCTTCATAGCTTTAATCCCAAAAAATGAGAACCCAGCTAGCCTAAATGAATATAGGCCCATTAGCCTAGTGGGCTCCATATACAAGATATTGGCCAAGGTACTATCAAATAGGTTGAAACAGGTGCTGCCTAGGATCATAAGTGAAACTCAATCAGCATTTTTGAAGGGCAGAAACATTTTAGATGGCATACTTATTGTTAATGAGATAGTAGATGGGTGGAAGAAGGTTAGAGAAAGTGGAGTTGTGCTTAAACTAGATTTCCATAAAGCCTATGATTCGGTCAATTGGGAATTTTTGTTTTCTATGTTATTTAAATTTGGTTTTGGTCCTAAGTGGGTTAGTTGGATGAAGGAATGTGTTGCTTCTGTGAGAACTTCAGTGTTGGTTAATGGGTCTCCAACTCCTGAATTTTGTCCTCAAAGGGGACTTCATCAAGGAGACCCACTGTCACCTTTCCCGTTCATCATTGTGGCTGAAGCACTTAATATCTTGCTTGGTAGAGCTAAAAATTTGGGCCTGATTAAAGGGGCATTTGTTGGGCCCAGTGGTCTTCGGATTACTCATCTTCAATTTGCGGATGATACCATTCTATTCTGTGAAGCTGATTGTGGGGAAATAGTTATTATAAAACGAATTCTCAGGTGCTTTAAAGTCTTGTCAGGACGTAGAATTAATTTTAATAAAAGTGTGGTATGTGGGGTAGGGATTCCAGATGAGCTGGGTCAAGATTTTGCAAGTAGGTTGAATTGTAAATTCCATAAATTGCCCATCAAATACTTGGGGCTGCCATTAGGGGCCAGCCCAAGAAGTAGTAGAACTTGGCTGCCAGTGATTGATAAGTGTAAACAAAGACTTGCTTCTTGGAAGAGAAGATATCTATCCTTTGCAGGTCAGCTGACCTTGATTAAGTCTGTTATTGCCAGCTTACCTATTTTTTATCTCTCAATCTTTAAGATGCCTGAGATGGTAGCAAAAAAGATGGAAAGTATTCAGTCTGCTTTTCTTTGGGGTGGCTCAGATCTGAGGAGGAAAGTGCACTTGGTGAAATGGGAGGATGTTTCTAAAAGTAAAAACATAGGAGGGTTGGGTGTTAAGAGAACTAGAATTATGAATGTATGCCTTTTAATGAAGTGGTGGTGGAGGTTTGGTACTTAAGAGAACTCTCTCTGGAAGGATGTTATATGTGGTAAGTACAGGGAGTCAGGATGGGCATGGTTTCCATCTACTGAGAGGGCTAGCAGCTTCTCCAAGATTTGGGATGACATTATTTACACTGTGGCTTCTAGGGCAGATCTTATGCAATTTTTTAGGAGCAATGCTGTGGTCAAGATTGGGGATGGTAGAAGAATTAGATTTTGGTCTGATAGTTGGGCAGAGGGTGTTTGTCTTAGAGATGAGTTTCCTAGACTATATTCTCTATCAGTTGATAAACAAGGGTCTGTATTCATGTTTCACAACATAGAGATGTATATGGGAATTGGGTGTTTAATTTTAGAAGGCCCCTCTTTGCTTGGGAGGAAGAAGAATTGAGTAGATTGCTAGTGCATTTAAGTAGTCCCCCTTTGCTCAGAGCTAATGTTGTTGACTGTCTGACTTGGAATGCTAATACATCTGGTTGCTTCAGTGTATCATCTGTCTATCAGTGGTTTGAATTGGGCTTTGGGTCTAATAGTTTGATCTCTAGGTTTTTGTGAAAGGCCCCTGCTCCACCAAGAGCACAATTCTTTGGTTGGTTAGTTTAGAGGAGAAGAATCAAATCTGCTAGTTATTTGCGCAGGATTGGTATCCTTAATGCCAATGTTGATGTTTGAGGAAGTGGAGTTGTGCTTAAACTGGATTTTCATAAAGCTTATGATTCGGTCAATTGGGAATTTTTGTTTTCTATGCTATTTAAATTTGGTTTTAGTCCTAAGTGGGTTAGTTGGATGAAGGAATGTGTTGCTTCTGTGAGAACTTCAGTGTTGGTTAATGGGTTTCCAACTCCGGAATTTTGTCCTCAAAGGGGACTTCGACAAGGAGACCCACTGTCACCTTTCCTGTTCATCATAGTGGCTGAAGCACTTAATATCTTGCTTGGTAGAGCTAAAAATTTGGGCCTGATTAAAGGGGCATTTGTTGGGCCCAGTGGTCTTCGGATTACTCATCTTCAATTTGCGGATGATACCATTCTATTCTGTGAAGCTGATTGTGGGGAAATAGTTATTATAAAACGAATTCTCAGGTGCTTTGAAGTCTTGTCAGGACTTAGAATTAATTTTAATAAAAGTGTGGTATGTGGGGTGGGGATTCCAGATGAGCTGGGTCAAGATTTTGCCAGTAGGTTGAATTGTAAATTCCATAAATTGCCCATCAAATACTTGGGGCTGCCATTAGGGGCCAGCCCAAGAAGTAGTAGAACTTGGCTGCTAGTGATTGATAAGTGTAAACAAAGACTTGCTTCTTGGAAGAGAAGATATCTATCCTTTGCAGGTCGGCTGACCTTAATTAAGTCTGTTCTTGCCAGCTTACCTATTTTTTATCTCTCAATCTTTAAGATGCCTGAGATGGTAGCAAAAAAGATGGAAAGTATTTAGTCTGCTTTTCTTTGGGGTGGCTCAGATCTGAAGAGGAAAGTGCACTTGGTGAAATGGGAGGATGTTTCTAAAAGTAAAAACATAGGAGGGTTGGGTATTAAAAGAACTAGAATTATGAATGTATGCCTTTTAATGAAGTGGTGGTGGAGGTTTGGTACTGAAGAGAACTCTCTCTGGAAGGATGTTATATGTGGTAAGTACGGGGAGTCAGGATGGGCATGGTTTCCATCTACTGAGAGGGCTAGCAGCTTCTCCAAGATTTGGGATGACATTATTTACACTGTGGCTTCTAGGGCAGATCTTATGCAATTTTTTAGGAGCAATGCTGTGGTCAAGATTGGGGATGGTAGAAGAATTAGATTTTGGTCTGATAGTTGGACAGAGGGTGTTTGTCTTAGAGATGAGTTTCCTAGACTATAGTCTCTATCAGTTGATAAACAAGGGTCTGTATTCATGTTTCACAACATAGAGATGTATATGGGAATTGGGTGTTTAATTTTAGAAGGCCCCTCTTTGCTTGGGAGGAAGAAGAATTGAGTAGATTGCTAGTGCATCTAAGTAGTCCCCCTTTGCTCAGAGCTAATGTTATTGACTGTCTGACTTGGAATGCTAATACATCCAGTTGCTTCAGTGTATCATCTGTCTATCAGTGGTTTGAATTAGGCTTTGGGTCTAATAGTTTGATCTCTAGGTTTTTGTGGAAGGCCCCTGCTCCACCAAGAGCACAATTCTTTGGTTGGTTAGTTTGGAGGGGAAGAATCAAATCTGCTAGTTATTTGCGCAGGATTGGTATCCTTAGTGCCAATGTTGATGTTTGCTGTGCTTTCTGCAAAGCAGCGGAGGAAACTATTAACCATGTATTACTTCACTGCCCTTGTGTGTGGCTGATATGGTCTTATTTTGTTAAAGGGTGAGGGCTGCAGTGGGCTTCACTTGGTTCGGTTCAGAGTGCTCTTCAGTGGTGGTCTGGTTGTAGAATGAGGCAACTTGAAAAGAAGTTGTGGAGTGTAATACCATATGCTATTTTCTGGTCCATATGAAAACAGAGGAATGACTCTGTGTTCAATGGGGTGGAGACTAATTTCATAGCTCTATGTGAAACCATTAAGGTTCGAATTGCTTTGTGGGTTAAGTCTTATGTCCCAGCTTTGAACTACACTATCCATGATTTAGTGCATAATCTGCAACATATTAGAAGGCGCTTGCCTTAGGAGTTTCTGCAGCAGATTGCCCTGGTGGCTTTTAGAGTTGGAAGGCAATTTAGGATTGGAATTATGGTGTCTTTTTGCAGCTCAACAGGGTATCAACACATTAACCCTGGTTGTCTGTTGTTCTGGTCTTGATGATTAGCCCTGGGGTTCTGGTTGTTTGGGTTTTTTCTCCTTACTGTCATGTTTGGTCTGGGTCATTTTGGTGCTGTGCTGCTGGTCTGAGACTCTGAATGCTTTTCTTTGGGAGATGGTGCTCTGCAGCTGGTCTGTGTGAATGGGGTGTTCTTGGTGAATGTTGTGATCATGTGCCTCATCTATTTTGCTGTTGTGTTGGATTTAACAAACCAGGTGCTTGGATTGAATGTAGGGCTGCTGTGGTGTTCTGCTGCTGGTTTGTGTGAATGGGGTGTTCTTGGTGAATGCTATGATCAGGTGCCTCATCTGGTTTGCTACTGTGTTGGATTTAACAAACCTGGTGCTTGGATTGAATGAAGGGCTATTGTAGTAATTTTGAATGAAGGGCTGCTGTAGATTATTTGTAGGGCTGGTTGTCTACTCTGCCTGTTCTGTTTTGGTGTTGCCTGATCTGTTTGGTGCTTGGAAGGGTTGCTGTAGTGCCTGATCTGGTTTTGGTGCTTGGTTGGGCTGTTGTAGAGCCACAGCTTGGAAGGGCTGTTGGTTTAATCTTTCTGGTTTTTATGCTTTTGCTTTGTGCGTTGGTTTCTCACCAACTAGAAGAAACCTTGTCTCAACCTCCTCTTTATTGATGTAAATTTTCTTTTATTCCATCAATAAAGTCTTATTTTTTCCGATCAAAAAAAAAAAAAGAACTTAAAGATGATTGACTAGCCTCAATTAATTGGACTAATTGGACTAGACTCTGTTTTAACTCAATGATGAGTTATAAAATGGTAAAGAAAATAGTATTTCAAAAAAGAAAAAAAGAAATTCTCATCACAAAGTTATTACACTAGTAGTTCAAGCAAGTCCACTAAGGAAGGTGACTAACTAGATCAAATGAAACGACATGGTTTTACTATTGCACTAGTACACTTTGTCAAGATTAATGTCTAGTCCTTATCAATCATTATCGCTTAAGCAAAAAGAGGCTCCACCAAGCCTATTATTAGAAATTTGTAACCACCTTTATGCTAATTACTTTCTGTCAAATTAATTATAATTGTGAGAATTACAAATTAACATTAAGAAATGAAAATAATTGTAAAATATAGACATGTTAACGATCAACACAGTTATATTTCACAATATTTTTACAATTACCTTCACTCTTTTTTGGATTAATTTTCAATTTTCCATTAAAATTTATTCATTTCATACCATTTCATTAGATTCCTTGCAATTCTTTTTTTTTTTCCCCATTAAAATTTTATCATTCCACAGCATTCCACTAGATTCCTCCTTTCAAGAGATAAGAAGATTTGAGAAAGCAACAAAAAAAGAAAAGTCAAATAAGAAAAGAGAAGTGAAGTCCCCACAGCACCGACAAAGTTCAACCATTGGTTTTGGATGTTTCTCAAGCTAAAATACAAACAAAGAGTTTGAAAATTACTTTCACCTAGATGCACCCAATTACAACTCATCTCTATCCTAAACACTCTGTTTGAAGTCACAAAGATGAAGTCATATGATTTTTTAATATTTAAAATAAAAAAACACAGTTTAGACAAAAAAAGGATAAAAAATGGGCATAACTATATATTTGTGGTTCATTCACTTGAAGATCCTCAAAACTATTGACAAAAGACCAATAAACCTCTCTTATTATTATGTCAATTTTAAACAAATCTTTAACGAGTCGAAGATGAATTGAACTTAAAGTTTAACAGCCTTACGATGATCAACCAAGTCATTGAGCCAAGATGGTCTACAAGAGTGACCTACACTTACTGCATTTGTTAATTTCTTTTTATTTTCTTAATTCTTGGATTGGATGAGTTATTTTATGCAAGGCTCATTAAGTACTCCATCTACCCCTGAATATATATACACTTCATCTTTCTTCTCGACAACTTGCAATTGTAGGAAATGCCTTTAAATTTTATCATTCCTTAAAATATTAAGATAACAAAAAAAATTGACAAACAATTATTATATGTACACACAAAAAATAAAAAATTTACATGATTCACCCTAAAGAAAGACAATAACCACTACTACTATAATTTCACTTTATAATTAGAAAAAGTAATGCAAAAAATACATAGACAGTCGCCACATCCAAAGTTCAGAGATGTAACCAGCTAATAACAATGGTGAACATGGCCTCAAGACATGATAAAATTGTTGTCAAGGTGATATGGACAAGTCAAATTCCATTCAAATCAAAACCATACATATATTAACGTAACCAAAAGGAACATGTTTAACACCATCTCATCATCAAATGCCTATAAAAAAAGTTCCTGAGACATTCTTTACATATACCAAATATCCATGGGCCATCAAAAAAAATGATTAGAGTGGTGTAGTGGCAGAGGTTGGTGGAGGATAGTGGAGAGTGGCATAGGGAAGTGATGAGAATGGGTTCAGGTGGTGGAAAAGAGCTAAGGAGGGTCGGGGAGGGTAGCGAAGGACTGGACATGATAGCTAACGATCGGAATTACTGACCAGAGTGAAGAAAAAAAAATATAGGGTAAAAATTAAAGTAGACAACGTTTGACCCCATTAAAAAAATTGTGATCCCATCCAACTATATAAAACTCAAATTTTACCCTATCAATTAGGTTTATTTTCTAATTTGCTCCATCTCTCTTGACATTAATAATCACATAGAACAAAAAAGAAAAAATCAACTCTATAAGCAGCAAAGGCAAATGAAATATAGTGGGCTAGTGGCACGATTATGCTGTGTTCAGTTTGGGAATTTAGAGAGGGATTTGTCAAAGGAAAGTGAAAAGATGTGTAAAACTAAGTGAAATGTATGTATATTTTATTCACATTTTACCTACCTTCACTACAACAAAAAAAGGTTTTTACAACACCAAATCTAAACGTTCTCGTCTCCATAAGGTTTAAGCAAATTCCATGCTCAAAAGATTATAAGGGATTAAAAAAACTAACAAAACACCAACCAAACCATCTACCATAAATTTCATAACTAACCAATACCTCAAACATTAAAGTAACAATAACTAATCAAAACAACTTAACTAATGCAAAGTTGAAAAATAATCTACAATGTCAAATTGTCAAAATACAAAGGTCATAAAAATTTAAAAAAATACAATAAACTAATATCAACCCTAAGCTCAAAAAAACAAAAGAAATCCAAACGACATGTCCAACAACTATAGTTATTTCTCTTCACTACCGTAGTCCCAACTAATCTTACAAAGAAAGCTCGGCTGCCCTCAAACAGAACGCACCCGAGTTGCCAAGAGACAAAACGGGTATACTGGTATGAGTACAAGATTTAACACCCACGTGTCCACCAGACACAAACAAAAATACATATAATTCTTGTTACGGGACAAGACAAGTAGTTCCATCCGCATCGAGACAAATGGGTAGATTCCCGAGATACGGTGGCATTTAGTTTATTGCCCGTACAAAATGAAATATAAATTGAGTATAAAATAAACAAAATAGAAATAAAAATATGGTGGGTTAGCCCTGCATAAAAAGTTAGTAAGACCCGCCATTTTGCAAAAAATAAAGTTAGTATAATTTAATCATAAGTAACTTGCTGAAGAAGTATAAAATGCACCGTTTCATACTTAAATAATTCAAATTGACCAAAACTCGAAGAACAAAAGTTGTACAGAATCAAATTTTCTAAAAGACTACGTGAACGAATTTAGTAAAAACTGAATAGATTGAGAGAAAAACTTAATAGAAGAACCTAGACGGAATTCAACCGAAAAATCTGAAACTGAAAACGAAAAGAAACTGCCCTAAGATGATTTTTTCAGAAAAGTTCAAAACACAAAAAGTGTTTAGAATAATGTTTTACTTCAGTTTACGAGAAACCAATAAAAATGAGCTCGTTTCGTGAGTTAAAACAACATCTAAAATCTGTAATACTGAAATAAATAAAAACTATTGTAACAAAGATCATCTGATTACAAGTTCTAATCGACCTTTTTAGTAAAAAGTTAAAACATAAAAGTTGTTTAGAATTATGTATACATGCCTCTGCCCAAGTATTGTAATTTATTGAGGTTGTTTACTATTTTTCAACATGTACAAATCAATACAATTCATATTATACCAATAAACTCATAATTAAATTTTTTGTACCTTAACTCCACCACTTCGGCCTCCACTTCCGACCTACATATATATCCTATATGCCTCCCATATACCTAGCACCGCTCTGAAACTAAACTTGCACGGGGATATCGTCCCGAGTTTGACTCACACTTCTCCGATGGTTAGCATATACGTACGCGCATAAATCAAAGCACTCGTCTCTTCCTGAGAATGAGGCAACAATATATATATACACAATCTCTCATCTACTCATGAGAACAAACATAATAATGCAAAGCCTAAGACATTCAAATAAATCTCATAATCCTCACATTTTTTTTTATACACTCTCCATCACTCAAATAAAACAACAATCCATGGTGTCATGGTGGAGTATAAGGAATTTATCTGTGGGTTCCTAATTAATTTTAATTTCATATATCTATGAGTGTGATTACAATCATAAAATAAATACATAGAAAAATCCTAAACCTTGCATACACAACTAACCAAAATAATTGAAATCAATCTATCATCTACATGCAAATACAAAATCAAATCAACATCAAATAAATATAAATAAATAAATAAAAACAACGAATTAAACATAAATCAAGGGAAGTGGGCTTTGTATTCACAATTATTTTTTGAAGATCAACGAATTACTTAAAGCATTAATAAAACCCCTAAAATAAAACCCTAACCCCTTTCTTTTTTCTTCCCTCTCTTCTTTCTCTGGCCGTCTCTCTTTCTCTCAGCTTGCACTCTCTCTCTCTCGGCTGCCACACCACAAACACAAACCTTTCTTCTTCTTTTTTTTTTTTCTTTTTCTCTTTTATTTCAAACTCTCTTTGTGGCTGCTTTGAGAAAAACCTAAGCACTATTATATAACATTATATTATACTATACAAATTCAACACAAATATAACATATATAGTATGCTATATAAAATCAATATATATAACACCTTTTTATATATATAATAAATATTCAAATTAATTATATATAATTAAACATCACATTAAATTCTCATGTAATCACGTAATTAATAAAGCCAAAAAAATATGAAATAAAGTAATAATAATAATAAATGACTTAAGAAAATTAGGGTTGCTACAATATATACACCTCAAAAGAATCTCGTCCCGAGATTCGATAGGAGAGAATACTAAACAAAAAGTTCCGGGAGCATACGCCGATCTTTCTCTTCCAATTCCCAAGTGATGTCATTCTCATCCTCGCTCTATTGCACTTTCACTAAGTTCACTTTCTTGCGTCGCAACTGCTTTACATCCCAGTCTAGAATAGTAATCAGTCACACCACATACGTTAGATTGTCACTAATCTCTAACACTTTCGGTGATACTACTTGGAAAAGGTCTTGCACACACTTCCGCAATAAAGATACATGGAACATATTGTGAATCATAGCTAAAGCAGGTGGTAGAGCTAATTTGTAAGCCACATTACCAATCTTCTCAGTGATCTCGTATGGTTCCACAAATCTAAGTGCCAATTTTCCATTCTTTCCGAACCGCATGATACTCTTCATCAGCGAAACCTTCAAAAACACAAAATCTCCGACATTCAACTCAACCCCCTTACATTTTCTATCAACGTAACTCTTCTGACGACACTATGCAGTCTTAATATGTTCCCGAATAATGTTCACCTTCTCTGTGGTCTCTCTCACCAACTCTAGCCGTAATAATGGCACATCTCCTACCTCTATCCAACAAGCAGGTGATTGACATGGCCTCCCATACAAAGCCTCAAAATGTGTCATCCAGATACTGGAGTGATAGTTATTATTGTAATAACCCTCACCACTATTTACTGATAAGCCATTGATTACTGTTAAACTGAGAGTAAATATGTTGATTGACTGACTGATTGAAAACTGAAGCCGAATTGATTAAGTATATTAGTTAAATTGCAACTCTATCTGTTTGCCTGCCAAATTATCTGTTCATGTCTTTGTGTTTAAACTGCTAATTGAAGGCCTTATCGACGGCCGAATGTGAAATAGATTAGTGTCTTAAGATCAGTAGAATTAATGTGATTTTATGGTGTATTGAATTGAACATTGATTTGGTATGATTAAATTAGATTAAATTGTGTAATGTCATGAATTAGGCTAATTACCTTTTTGCCACCACTAGTGGGCCACTACCTAAGACTATATTTGAGCCTTATTACCTTCAAACAAAACATTTCCTCAGCCAATTTCATTGTTGTTGCCGACTAGAGAGAGAGTATAGAGAGATAGCTTCATTTCATCTCAATTTGGCTTGAAGATTAAGGGAATTAAGGAGTGAATTGCAAAATTAAGCTTCCTTGTCTATAATTCAAGACTTAAGGTAGAAATTCATCTTCTCATTCTTGTGTTTAAATTGATTCTTGCATGGTTTAGAGTAAAGTTGAAGACTAGAGCCAATTTATGGCTCAAATTGTTGTGTTGAAGCTTAATTGTTGCATGCACGTATATATATTGAAGTTATGAGGTTGTAGTTCATAATTCCTCACATGCATGTCCATATTTTGAGAGTCGACCATGATTTCATCTTGATTTTGTAAGAATTGGCTCATTAGAGCAAGTGTTGGAAGCTTTGAATTGGTTAAATTCATGCATGTTTGCATGTTCTTCATATTCATGAAATTTAGTTTCAATTTGGGCTCAATTGATCTTCCTTTGGGGCTTTGATTTTACATTTGAACTTTGAATCATGTTAAACTTTGAGTTTTGGAATGTTTTCTGGAAAATTGGCCCAAAAAATATGGTTTTGATGCATCTAAGGTTGATTTGAGCTTGGAAGTTCAAATCTGGAAATTCCAGATTTTGAACCCCCACTCGAGCAGGGAAAGTGGCACTCGAGCGGGAAATTCGTGCTCCCAGTATTTTACACTGTTTTGATGTCCGCTCGAGCGGAAGAATTGACGCTCGAGCGGGACCTTGTGTCTTACGCTCGAGCGGGTGTCGAGCGTCCAATCGAGCGTGAATTTTCCCTATCCAGCACTTTTGACTGTTTTGCATAACGCTCGAGCGGGTAATTATACGCTCGAGCGGAAACCTTTGTCTGCATGTCCGCTCGAATGGAGTAATCTACGCTCGAGCGGGACCGCTGTTTTCTGAAAATGCTTTTAATGTGCATCTCTGTATTCTCATTTCATCCTAGGCATGCTTAGGCCTAGTTTGAGGCATCTTAATGAGGATATAGATGTAGAACCACACCGAGTCTAAGTAGGGACTAAGTGTTTGTTTCCCGAATGTGAACTTAGTGTGTGTTTCCCGAATGTGAACTTAGTGTGTGTTCATCCTCTAAACTGTGTAGGGTTGGCATCTGAGGACGCGCTCTTGTTCAACTGCAGCCCAAAACTCTGTGAATAACAACTGTGTAAAGATATGTTCAAATATGATTACCTTCTGAACAATTGAACTGTACTGTTTTCTGAAATGATACTGTTGCTGAATGAATGATGTCCTAATTGTGAACTGTATTGTGGCATCCTTAGCAACTACTGTTACTGTTACTGTTACTGAGATCTCTGTCGGTTTCCATGTTGGAACCACTATTGTTTGCTGATATGATGGCCATCATTGACTGTTCGGTCTCTTAAGACCTACTGTTTACTGTACTGCTATGCTAATGGATGTACCACATATGACTGTAATGACTGAATAACTGATATACTGATTGAAATGATTGTTTTCAATACTGTAAGGACATTCATTCGTAATCTCTTTACGCATTATGTTATTCAATGGGCTTTAGCTCACTGTTTATATATATATGTAGGTGTACAGGCACAGACCGGAGTTAGGAGCGTGGGTTAGACTCCGTTTTTGTCATGCCAACCACTGTGCCTCTCTGCGAGGTTCCGAGCCTGCCAAGCTATGGCTTAGGGGTGTTTTAATTTCCCCCGTCTGTCTCTGTATCTGTTTTGTACTAACTCTATAGACTGATAGCACTGTACTGTACTGTCTAACAGGGATTAGGTCCCTGTTCTGATCGACTGTAAATGTTGTACATACTGTTCTGTACTGTTCATGTATATACGTATGAAAAATCTTTTTGCATACAAACTGTCACAGCTCATTGGACACTGTTTATTTACTGTTTTGGCTTCCGCCATGCCCCTATACTCTGTATTATTGGCTGACTGTTAAGCAGGCCTTTGGTAATCTCGGATTACTGGTTGGTTACGGTGCTAAACCCATAGGGGCAGGTTTGGTTCGTGACAATTATTATAAGCAAACTCCACCAATGGCAAGTGTTCTTCCCAACTACCACCAACATCGAGGACACAAGCTCTCAACATATCTTCCAAGATCTGATTTACCCGCTCAATTTTCCCATCCGTTTGAGAATGATAAGCCGTGCTCAGGTCTAACCTAGCACCCAAAGCATGTTGAAAACTCTCCCAAAACTCTGCCACTGTCACGACCCAAACCCGTCCCTCTAGGTTTAGCACCGTAACCGGCCAGTAATCCGTGGATTACCAAAGGCCTCTGAACAGATTAGCAAATAATAAGGGGTTGCAGAAGCAATAATACAAAATAGACAAGGTCCAATGAGCTATGATAACGTACATGGGACAGAACATTTCAAAACTTATATATATATATACATAAACATGCCAGTCCAGATACACAATATTTACAAGATATTTACAGAATGTACATCCCAAGACCTGACTTTACAGAGCATACACAAAGACTAGCATGAATACAAAAATAGCCATGGCTTTAGGCTTCGTTTGGAACCTCCTCGGGAGGTACAACAATTGGCTGACAAAAATAAAACAGAAGGCCATCAACTCTAGCCCTGGTTATGTGCCGGCTCACCTACATACATAATATAGACTGTAAGCGAGAGCCCAGTGAAGAATAATAAAGTAATGGGTTTCAATGAATGAGTTCGTACAGATTCAGAAATCATAAATCAAATTTGTATCAAATTCATCATTTGTCCAGATCATATACAGACAGAAATCATAAGTCATGATTAAGTTTACGTGATACATCCATTAGCATTAACAGAACAGAACATAACAAAACGTATACACGTGAGGTTACGAATAACCAGTACCATAAAGGAACCTCCAGATCCGGGCAACAGAACAGAAACTGAGCCCCCGTAACAAGACCTTCGGTATGGGTAACCGAGTGCAGACAAAAATAAGTTCCATAAAGGAACCTCCGATACTAGGTAGCAGCTAACAGATATCACATGATGCTAAGGATGTCACGAATACATATCAGAAATTGAACAATCATTCATTGTACAGAACATATCATTTCAGAAAACAGATCTTGTTTTATCACACAGAAAGTAAATACAGTTTGAACATAACTTTACTAAGTTATTACTCATAGTTGGCCTTGAAACAAATAGACGGAGCAGATTGATCACACGATACGCGGCACGTGACCTACATAACACATAACAGACACACACACTTGAAACACACAGTCTAATTGCACAAAAATTATGTCGTTGGTTCTTAGTGTGTTTCTAACCTTAAATCCTCATTATAGAATCTTAAACATGGCCTAGGAATGCCTAGGATGGAATGAGGATGCAAAGATGTCTTGGAAAACATTTTTCAAAACTTGTTGAAAACAGGGGTCTCGCTCGAACGTGGCTTTCTACGCTCGAGCGTACATGCAGACAAAGGAGCTCCACTCGAGCATGACTTTCCTCGCTCGAGCGGACTGCAAAAGTACTGGATGCACGAAATTCACGCTCGAAGGGCGCTCGACTCCCGCTCGAGCGTGAGACATAAGTCCTCGCTCGAGCGTGCATTCCCTCGCTCCAGCGGACTGCAAACACATACAAAGTACTAGATACACGCATTTCACGCTTGAGCGTTACTTTACTCGCTCAAGCGGACTGCATGAACTCAGAGTGTACGCTCAAGCGTGAAGTTCCTCGCTCGAGCCTGGATCCAAAATCTGGAATTTCCAGATTTGCCTCCCATGCTCAAACCAAGCATTCAACACCTCAAAACTCGACCTCTTGGGCCCATTTTCTAGAAAACACTTGTAAACTCATAGTATAAGATGTTTCAAAGATCAATTTGTAAAATCAAAGCCCAAGGGTGAGTCAATTGAACACAATTACAAGTAGAACTTCAAGAACAAAACAAGAGCTTAGCATGCAAGTGTTCATTTTAAATCCAATGCTCTAAAACATGACCAAATGTAAGATTGAGCTCAAAATCATGATGAATTCATGGACTAAGGCTAGAATATGGGCTTGCATGCAAGAACTTCCATGAAGACACTTCAAAATGCTAAGCTATAAACATGCATGCATGATTTAAGCCTCAATTCAACATTTTTAACCAATTCTTGACTTTAATCTTCAATTTTACCATGGACCATGCAAGGTAGAACTTAAATGCACAATCAAGAAGATGATTCTCCTACCTTAGGTTTTGAATTCCAAGCCTAGAAGCTCAAATATGCAAACTTCTCTTCAATTCTTCCAATTTTTCAAGGAATTTTGTTGAAACCAAAATTTCTCCTATCTCTTGCTCTCTCTCTCCCACGGTTTGGTCAAGAAATGGATGATAGAATGATGCACAATAAGTTTCAAACAAGGCTCTTAGAAATGGCCCACTAAGTGGCAATTAGGTAATTAACTTGAACTAATGTAAGTTAGCATTATATAATCTAATTTAATCATACCAAACAAATTTTAATTAAACCTACCATAAAATCACATTTATTCTTACTAGTATAAAACACTACACAATTTCTGAATTGGTCGCCAATAAGGCTTTCAATTCGCAGTTTAAAGTCAAAGGCATGAACAGGTCATTTTATGGAAAACAGATAAAAACACAAAAATAATGCAATACACATGCAAATTAATCCCAAATCCTTCCTAAATTAACATCAGACATAATTAAGTATGGATTAACGTTAATCAAAGGTTGGGGTTGTTACAGTCTTCCCCTCTTAAAAGAGTTTGGTCCTCCAAACTCGAATTACCTTCATTCTGGAACAACATTGGGTCTAATGGGAACAAATCCGGATATCTCTTCATCATGTCTTCTTCAGTTTCCCAAGTTGCATAAGTTCCTCCGTGGTTTTGCCAATCCACTTTCACCAACGGTATTTCTTTATTTCTTAAATTTTTGATCCGGCGATTCACAATGTGGATAGGTCTTTCCTCATAAGTGTAGTCATCTTTCAAAAGCACATGTGTCGGTTCGATGACGTGGAGTGGATCCCTCAAATATTCTCGTAGCATCGATATATGAAAGACGTTATGCATGTGTGTCATTACTGGAGGTAAGGCTACCCGATATGATATCGGATTGATCTTTTCGAGGACTTCATAAGGTCCAACATATCTTGGCGCCAATTTTCCCTTAACACCAAACCGAGTTTGACCCTTTATCGGGGTCACCTTTATGAACACGTGGTCCCCAACTTCATATTCCCTCTCTCTTCTTCGAACATCGACATAGCTCTTCTGTCGACTCTGTGCAGTTTTCAGACGCTGCTGTATCATTTTCACTTTCTCGGTTGTTTCTTGCACAAGTTCCGGTCCCAACAAAGGTCTATCACCTACTTCAACCCAGCATATCGGAGAATGACATTTTCTTCCATACAAAGCTTCGTAAGGAGCCATTCCAATGCTTGAATGGTAACTGTTGTTGTACACAAATTCAGCTAATGGCAAGTAGGTCTCCCAATTCCCTTGGAAGTCTAACACACACATTCTGAGCATATCCTTCAGACTTCTGTCACATTTGTCGGTCTAGGCCAATCCACGACAGCTTCAATTTTCTGAACGTCAACAGAAACTCCACCCTTGTTGATTACATGTCCCAAAAATGCCACACTGTCAAGCCATAATTCACACTTGGACAATTTAGCATACAATTTCTTTTCTCTCAAAATCTGCAAGGTGGTTCTCAGATGGTTCTCATGTTCTTCCCTATCTTTAGAATAAATCAAAATGTCATCAATAAATACAACAATGAAGTCATCCAGATATGATTTAAACACCTTATTCATAAGATCCATGAAAGCTGTAGGTGCATTGGTCATCCCAAACGGCATTACTAAAAATTCATAATGTCCATATCTAGTTCGAAATGCAGTTTTCTCTATGTCCTCAGCTCTAACCTTTAATTGATGATACCCGGACCGAGGTCAATTTTGGAAAACACTTGGGCACCCTGAAGTTGATCAAACAAGTCATCTATTCAGGGCAGAGGGTATTTATTCTTGATAGTCACTTTGTTCAGTTCTCGGTAGTCTAAACACAATCTTAAAGATCCATCCTTCTTTTTGACAAACAAAACTGGAGCACCCCAAGGTGAAGTACTCGGACGGATAAATTTCTTATCTAACAATTCCTGAAGTTGGGTTTTCAATTCTTTCAATTCAGAGGTAGACATGCTATAGGGAGTCTTGGAAATAGGTTGTGTCCCTGGAAACACCTCAACAGTGAATTTAATTTCTCTATCAACTAAGTGCCTAGGTAAGTCAGTCGGAAACACATCGGGAAATTCACAAACAATAGGGATTGTTTCTACAGTAGTACTGTCAAATGGTGCAGTTAATATACAACACAGATAACCCCTACATCCCTTCCTAAAGAGTTTTACAGCTTTCACAGGTGAAATCAAATATGGGGGAGGAACTACCCCATTCCCAATAAAAGTAAATTCAGGCATACCCGGTGGTCTAAACACAACAGTTTTATTTGCACAGTCAATGGTAGCACAGTATTTAGTCAACCAGTCCATCCCCAAAATACAATCAAAATGATTAATGTCCAAGGGTAATAAGTCCACATATAACATCATATCGCCAATCATAACATCACATACTGGATAAACATGAGCACACATCATAGAATCCCCAAACGGCGTAGACACAGATAACACATAGGTCATAAGTTCTAATGGTCTAGTTAATTTTCGAGAAAAAGCATGCGATACAAAGGAATGTGTAGAACCAGAATCTATCAGTACACATGCATTTTGAGAACATATAGGGAGTGTACCTGACACCACAGTATAGGTGTTCGGTACGTCACCGGGCACTAAGGCAAACACTCGGCCTTGTCTCAGAGGTTCTTTCCCAATATTGGCTTTGGCATTGGTTTTGGCCACAGAAGTGGATCCCGCTGAACTTGCTGCAGGACGGCTAGTAGTCTCAGAGCTGAGCGGGCAATCTTTCACTACATGACCTGGCTGGCCACATCGAAAACAAGCACCGGACACTCGGTAGCACACACCCCTGTACCTTTTACCACAATCAGAACAGACTGGAATAAACCCACTACTCTGACTGGAGCTGTTCGAAGTCCTTGTGTTTTGCTTCTTACTGACAAAGGACGGGCCTCTTTTAAAACCAAACCCGGATCTTTTTCCTCTCCGCTCAGTTGTTGTAGTTGTTGGGGCTTTACTTTGTTTCATGGCGGCTAGGGTGGCCTCTACCATTAAGGCTCTGTCTAGAACTTCCACATAAGTAGGCAATTTCAGGACGCCTACTCGATCAAACACATCTAGATCCAATCCACCTTCAAACTTTCGTGCTTTCTTGTAATCGGTATCCACCATATGTGGAGCAAACCGTGCCAATTCGGTGAATTTAGCTTCATATTCTACCACAGACATTCTTCCCTGTTTGAGTTCCTGAAATTCAGACACTTTCCAATCCCTGAAACATTGGGGAAAATATTTATCATAAAAGATTGCATTGAACTGTGCCCATGTCATATTCCCATTGCCACTTCGAATCAGTAACCACCACCTGCGGGGTCATCTTTCAGAAGTGTAGTGGCTTAGGAGGACTTTTTTGAGTTTCAGAAAGAAATACTTCATACATTTTTCCATCTCAAGCAAACCATGTCTCAGCTGCAAAGTCATATCACCATAACGGTTGCGGTTTTCATTTTCATGATTTCTATGTCAGATTGTGATGTCATTATTATTTGCTCGGCTTGTGCGGTAGAGGCGGAAGGGGAAAGGGTTGTTGTCATCTGTTGTTGTGTCAAGCGTTTCAGTCAGATGCTGCTAACATCTGTTCCATTGTCGCCCATGCGAGCATCTCATGAGAGATTCACTTTTCACCACTTCCCTTGCATTGCTCCATCTTACTATACAGACATCACAAAGTGATAATAAACACAGACATAATCTTAGTCGGTTTTCTTTCAATTCATTTGATTCAAATGTACATTCAGTGTTTATGTCAGTTGCACTTACCACCAACTCACACATGCAGATGGAAATGCCCCTAACCCTTACTAGGACACCTTAGCTCATACGGACCTGTGATGTGTAGAACACGTGCTTTAATACCACTTTTCATGACCCAAAACGTGCCCCTGTAGGTTTAGCACCTAAACTGGCCAGTATCCGTGGATTACCAAAGGCCTCTGAACAGATTAGCAAATAATAAGGGTTACAGAAGCAATAATACAAAATAGACAAGGTCCAATGAGCTTGATAACGTACATGGACAGAACATTTCAAAAATTATATTATTATATATACATAAACATGGCCAGTCTAATACACAATATTTACAAGGTATTTACAGAATGTACATCCCAAGACCTGACTTTACGAGGCATACACAAAGACTAGCATGAATACAAAAAAGCCATGGCTTTAGGCTTCGTTGGAACCTCCTGGAAGCACAACAGTTGCTGACAAAAATCAAAACAGAGAAGGCCTCAACTCTAGGCCCTGGTTATGCCGGCTCACCTACATACATAATATAGACTGTGAACGAGAGCCCAGTGAATAATAATAGAAGTAGGGTTTCAATGAATGAGTGTGTACAGATTCAGAAAATCATAAATCAATTTGATCAAATTCATCATTGTCCAGATCATATAAAACAAAATCATAAGTCATGATTAAGTTTACGTGGATACATCCGATTAGCATTAACAGAACAGAAAAAACGTATACACGTGAGGTTACGAATAACTAGTTCCATAAAGGAACCTCCAGGATCCGGCAACAGAAACAGAACTTGAGCCCCCGTAACAAGACCTCCAGTATGGATTAAACGAGTGCAGACAGAAATAAGTTCCATAAAGGAACCTCCGATACTGGTAACAGCTAACAGATATCACATGATGCTAAGGATGTCACGAATACATATCAGAATTGAACTAATCATTCATTGTACAGAAAATATCATTTCAGAAAAAAGATCTTGTTTTATCACACAGAAAGTAAATACAGTTTGAACATAACTTTACTAAGTTATTACTCATAGTTGGCCTTGAAACAAATCAGACGGAGCAGATTGATCACACGGATACGCGGCACGTGACCACATAACACATAGACGACACACACACTTGAAACACACAGTCTAATTGCACAAAAATTATGTCGTTGGTTCTTAGTATGTTTCTAACCTTAATCCTCACTATAGGTCTTAAACAATGGCCTAGGATTTGCCTAGGATGGAATGAGGATGCAAAGATGTCTTGGAAAAATTTTCAAAACTTGTTGAAAACAGGGGGTCTCGCTCGAAGCGTGGCTTTCTACGCTGAGTGACATGAGGACAAAGGAGCTCCACTCGAGCGTGACTTTCCTCGCTTCGAGCGAACTGCAAAGTACTGATGCACGAAATTCACGCTCGAGGGCGTCGACCCCGCTCGAGCGTGAGACATCAAGTCCTCGCTCGAGGCTGCATTCCCTCGCTCCAAGCGGACTGCAAACACATCAAAGTACTAGATACGCATTTTCACGGCTTCGAGCGTTTACTTTACTCGCTCAAGCGGACTGCATGAACTCAGAGTGTACGCTGGCGTTGAAGTTCTCGCTCAGAGCTTGCGATCCAAATTCTGGCAATTTCCAGATTTGCCTCCCAAGCTCAAACCAAGCATTCAACACCTCAAAACTCGACCTCTTGGGCCCATTTTCTAGAAAACACTTGTAAACTCATAGTATAAGATGTTTCAAAGATCAATTTGTAAAATCAAAAGCCCAAGGGTGAGTCAGTTGAACACAATTTCAAATAAAACTTCAAGAACAAGACAAGAGCTTAACATGCAAGTGTTCATTTTAAATCCAATGCTCTAAAACATGACCAAATGTAAGATTGAGCTCAAAATCATGATGAATTCATGGACTAAGGCTAGAATATGGGCTTGCATGCAAGAACTTCCATGAAGACACTTCAAAATGCTAAGCTATAAACATGCATGCATGATTTAAGCCTCAATTCAACATTTTTAACCAATTCTTGACTTTAATCTTCAATTTTACCATGGACCATGCAAGGTAGAACTTAAATGCACAATCAAGAAGATGATTCTCCTACCTTAGGTCTTGAATTCCAAGCCTAGAAGCTCAAATATGCAAACTACTCTTCAATTCTTCCAATTTTTCAAGGAATTTTGTTGAAACCAAAATTTCTCCTATCTCTAGCTCTCTCTCTCCCACGGTTTGGTCAAGAAATGGATGATAGAATGATGCACAATAAGTTCCAAACAAGGCTCTTAGAAGTGGCCCACTAAGTGACAATTAGGTAATTAGCTTGAACTAATGTAAGTTAGCATTATATAATCTAATTTAATCATACCAACCAAATTTTAATTAAACCTACCATAAAATCACATATATTCTTACTAGTATAAAACACTACACAATTTTTGAATCGGTCGTCGATAAGACTTTCAATTTGCAGTTTAAAGTCAAAAGCATGAACAAGTCATTTTATGGCAAACAGATAAAAACACAAAAATAATACAATACACATGCAAATTAATCCCAAATCCTTCCTAAATTACCATTAGACATAATTAAGTATAGATTAACGTTAATCACAGGTTGGGGTTGTTACAGTCACAAACAACGTATCACGATCCGAAACTATGGAAACTGGCGCACCATGAAGTCACACCACCTCCCGAATATATAGCCTAGCCAGTTTATCCGTAGTTCCGTGAATACTGATAGGAATAAAATGAGAAAACTTGGTGAGTCGATCCACTATTGCCCAAATAGATTCATTGCCTCACTTAGACTGTCGCAATCCATCCACGAAATCCATAGAGATGTACTCCCATTTCCAAGTAGGGATCTCGAGAGGCTGCAAAAGTCCAAATGGTTGTTGGTGTTCTACCTTAACCTGTTGGCACATATAGCATCGAGAAACATACTCTCCTACATCTTTCTTTATACCTTCCCACCAAAACGTCCTCTTCAGGTCATGATACATCTTAGTCCCACTAGGGTAAATGGTATATCCGGACCTATGGGCATCATCCATAATCTCTTTCCTCAATTCAATAATGTTAGGTATACACAACCTGCCATTGAATCGCAATCCCCCATCTAAGTCCACAGACCAATCAGTAAAACAATCATTGATCAAATCCACTACGAGGTCATTGACCTTGTTGACCAGAAATCCATCTAAATTCTGCATTTGACGAACTTTACCCAGTAACATTGGCTGCACGGTCAAACTACCAATGTATGCCCTCTCAATACTCTCTATTGGTTGAACATCATGTATCGCAATTAACTCCAAGGAATTTCATTCCTGAATTATCAAATAAGCTATTATCCCATGTTGTCGACTATGTGTATCTGCGACCACATTTCCTTTCCCTGGGTGGTAAAGGATCTCGAAATCATAACTACTGATAAATTCAACCCACATTTGTTGCCTCATGTTCAACTTTTTTTGAGAAAAAAAATATTTGAGGCTCTTGTGATCTGTGCATAACTCAAAGCGCTTCCCAAACAAGTAGTGTCGCCACACTTTTAATGTAAAAACAACTACTGCCAACTCTAAGTTATGAGTAGGGTATCGTCTCTCATGAGGTTTTAACCGTCGAGAAGCATAAGATAAAACCTTCTGATACTGCATCAACACATATCCTAACCCAGTTCCACTCGCATCAATAAACACAACTAACTTTTCCCCTTATACTGGCAAAGTTAACACCGGAGCTGTAGTCAACCGCTGGTTTAACTCCTGGAAAGCTTTCTAACAATCATCTATCCATAAGAACTTCACATTTTTACAGGTCAACTTGGTCATAGGTGCTACAATAGTGGAAAACTTCTCTATAAATCTCCTGTAATAACTAGCTAGTCCTAGAAAACTCGTCACCTCTAAAGGGTTCGTGGGCTACTTCCATTCTTTGACCGCAACAACTTTCTCAAGATCTATCGCGATCCCTTAATTGGATACAACATGTCCCAAAAATCGAACTTCTTTCTCCCAAAAGTGACTCTTACTGAACTTAGTGTATAACTACTGCTTCCTCAAAGCCTGCAACATGAATTTTTAAGTGTTCTCTGTGTTCTCCTTCATTCTTAGAATACACCAGAATATCATCTACGAAGATAATCACAAACTTATCTAGATACGGTTGAAAAATTCTGTTCATCAAGTCCATGAAATAGGCAGGAGCATTGGTCAAACCAAAAGGCATTACAGGAAATTCGTACAACCCATACCGGGTCCGAAAAGTAGTAAGCGGTATACTTTTCTATGACACACCCATCTGATGGTAACCCATTCTGAGATCAAACTGAGAGAACATAGCCGTCCCTTTTAACTGATCAAACATTTCATCAATTCTAGGGAGCAGATACTTGTTCTTGACAGTTACATTGTTCAACTCTCAGTAATCTATGCACATACAGATAGTGCCATCTTTCTTGGAGACAAAGATCGTGGGTGCTTCACACGGGGAGTTACTTGAATGTATGAACCCTTTTTGAAACATCTCTTCTAGCTACTTCTTCAACTCCACAAGCTCTTTAGGGATCATTCTATATGCCGCCTTAGAAATTGGTGCAGTTCCCGGCACTAAGTCAATGCAAAATTCTATTACCCATCAAGATGGAGGTCCAGGTATCTTCTAAAATACATCATCAAACTCACGTACCACATCTACCTCACTAATATCCTGCTTAGAGATTTCAATCGAGCATAGAAAACTCGTCATTACTGACTCTTCTCCATCGCTAGAAGTGTGGATAAGCTGTGGCATACTGGAAATATCTATATTTACAGTCTTTTCAGCACAATCTAGAGTCACAAAGTATTTTCGTAGCCAATCCATACCCAAAATAATTGTAAACCCCTCAAACCCTAACATTATTAAGTCTGCATACAAGACTCTACCCGCAAAGTCAATCTCAAAATCTTTACATATCTCATAAAAAGTAACTGCCCCTCCTAAAGGAGTCTCAACACAAATAGGTCTAGATAAGGAGGTAGTTATAAGGTGGTCTCTTTCTATAAACTGTCTAGATATGAAAGAATGAAAGGCACCAATATCAAAAAGTACTCTAATGGGTTCTTGAAAAAGATTAAAAGTACCTTGCACTTTGTCATTTACTGGCATCACTGCAAATGCCCTAGTTGAAGCTGCTTGACCCTGTCGCGCATGTTGTCTCTGAGGGCAATCCTTGATTACATGCCCCAACTGCTGACACCCAAAACACTTCCTATTGATCAATTGAGGTGCTACTACTCTGATAGATGGGGGTCCCTCCAACAGAGGTACAGGAGGACAGTAACCCAACTATGGCACTTGCTATTGCTGTCCTTGATAACCTTGTGGAAGCAGATCACCCTGTCTCTGATAATAGTGCCCCTGGGGCTGGAAATTGTCCTGAGGCCTAAAATTACCCTAAGGTCTAAAATTGCCTTGATTACCTTGTTACTGTGGCCTTTGAAACTGTTGACTTCTATGCCCTTGATCATAAGATCGGTATATGTTCCCATTATGTTGCTGGAAGTGACTCCCTCTAGAAGTCTCTCCGACTTTGGCCTTCCCTTCTTTAAACTATTTCTCTTTTTCCTCATACTTTAGTGCCAAGTCAAGAACTCTATCAAACGGTTTAGCATCAACGGGAATAAGGGACTTAGATAGGTACTAATTTAACCCCTTAATAAACTTCTCATTTTTCTTCTCCTACGTGTCAACCAAGTAAGGGGAATAACAAGATAACTCATTAAACTTGGTGACATACTCGATCACTGTTCTATCCTCTTGAGTCAGCTTTGAAAATTCATCACTCAGCTGAGACCGAATAGCAGCATGAACAAGCTTCCGATCAAAATGGGTCTTGAAATCTGCCCAAGTCAAAGTTGTAAAATCTAGACCCTCCTTCCACGAGTTCCACCAAAATAGGGTTGCTCCCTCAAGCTGATGTGTCGCCAACTCTTGTTTTTGGACCTTGGTGAGCTACATACGACCAAACACTATCTCACATTTCTAAACCCAAGCGTCAACTGCAATGGGTCCTCCATCTCTAGAGAATTTTTGACCTCCAAAATAACCAAAGTCTTTGTTTCTCTTCACAAAAGGATCTCCCTGCTGACCTTGATTATTGTTTTGCACAACCTGAAGTAACTGAGCCATCATCTCCCCCACATTAACCTGCACTGTATTGGTTGCCTCGGAAGCAATTGCTGCCGCCATTACCGCCGTCGTGGCGTTAACAGTTATTTCTTCCCCTGTGCCATTAGGTTCAACACTTCGCAAATTATACCTTCCAGCCATCACCTTTAAGTTAAATGCACAAAAAGAATTCGTTCATAATTACTTAGAATAAATTTGACCGCCAAGCTAAACCAACTAACCCATGTTTCCACAATTCGAGAATCACCTAAACTCTGACAAGTCTAGGGTAACCTAAAGCTCTGATACCAAACTGTCACGTCCCAAAATTTAGACAATTAAATATTAAATTAGGACTAAACCCCAATCAATATTCCATCGTCCAAATCCTAGAGGTGAAACAAAATCTAAACGTTCTCGTCTCCATAAGGTTTAAGTAAATTCCATGCTCAAAAGATTACAAGAGATTAAAAAAAAAACTAACAAAACGCCAATCAAACCATCCACCATAAATTTCATAACTAACCAATACCTCCAAGATTAAAGTAACAATAACTAATTAAAACAACTTAAATAATGCAAAGTTGAAAAATAACATACAATGTCAAATTGTCAAAATACTAAGGTCATAAAAATTTTAAAAAAATACAATAAACTAATATCAACCCTAAGCTCAAGAAAACAAAAGAAATCCAAACAACATGTCCAACAACTATAGTTATTTCTCTTTACCGCCGTAGTCCCAACTAATCCTACAAAGGAAGCTCGACTGTGCTCAAACAAAATGCACCCGAGTTGCCAAGAGACAAAACGGGTCAGTATATAGGTAAACTGGTATAAGTACAAGATTTAACACCCACGTGTCCACCAAACACAAACAAAAATACATTTAATTCTTGTTACGAGACAAGACGAGTAGTTCCATCCGCTCTGAGACGAATGGGTAGTTTCCTGCGCTACGGTGGCATTTAGTATCTTGTTCGTACACATCGAAATATAAATTGAGTATAAAATAAATAAAATAGAAATAAAAATATGATGAGTCAGCCCTGCATAAAAAGTTAGTAAGACCCACCATTCTGTAAAAAATAAAGTTAGTATAATTTAATATTTAATTGTCCAAATTTTGGGGCGCGACATTACCAATCAGTGAAATACACTCTCAATTGTTGCTTCCAAAGACTCCTTACTAGAAGAACACCATGTAGAAGAGATGGATAATTCTGATTTTAGATACACAACCGAAGAGAAGATGAGCCCTAGAGAGATTGATTCGATCTTAGAGAGATTAAAACCCTTTCCCTTCTACGCTCCCTTTCTAATTAGAACCAATTAGAAGCCAAAGAGATTTTTTTTTTTTTTTGAGGGAGGGGGGAAATCTAATTTATTTGTTTTGGTGATTGGCGTATGAGAGAATTCATTTTGGCGCTTGTTTTTTTGGGAGAGAATTTATATTTTGGCGCTTATTTTATTTTATTTTATTTTTGGTCATATTATTAACGACCTAGATTGTGCGCCGTGAAAAGTGCAATATTTTTAACGACTAGTTTTTTGTGCGCTGTTAAAAGTGCAATATTTTAACGGCTGGTCTACGTGTATTGTGTATAGTTGATGTATTAACGGCATACCATATAAATGTCATAGAATGTTTTATTATTTATGGCTAACATTGCAAGCCATGAAAAAATCATCGTTATTAGCAATTACGGCTTACGCAATAGATGCCACGGGTAGAAATTTATTTACGACATACAAAAAAAGAAAGCCGTAAAAGTAAGAAATCATGGCTTGCATTTACTCTATGTCGTTGATGTGAAGCCGTAAAAACCCAGTTTTGTTGTAGTGCTTTTCTTTTTCTTTTTTTTTAAATCTCTCCTCAAATCCCCCAATTAAACACAGCTTTAAAGGATTTGGATATATTAAAAAAAATGTGTTTGCTATCGTTGATAATGATATTATCATTCAATATTTTCAAAATATGAAATCTCGTCGAATTAATTTGTCCAAACAATAATATGAATATATTAAAGAAAATTCTTCTATTTATGATTTGAATATTTAATTTAGGGATGGTTTTGGATGTTTTAAATACACTTTTTAACTTTTATAATAAAAAAAAATGTGTAGAAAAATAGAGAAAGTGGTTAGAAAAGTAAAGAGGAGATACCGATAGATGTTAATTGATGTGACCCAAAGTATATGTAGGTAAAAAAAGTGCACTTTTTTAATTTACCCAAAACACCTACTTAGTTTGTTGTTTGTGGGCAAGTGAAAACTTAATTTTTTTTTATTTTTGGGTGCAAAAAACTTGAATTAGAGAAGTTATTTTTTTTATAAATTTGATAGAATGTATGTTTGTGAATGATATCATCCATTAAAATTTTCGAAATCGTCACCTAGAATGGGTAAGAAGGGAAGATAGAAAGTAATTTGGTAAACGAGTTTGGTGGCTTCCACCCTTTTGTTAATTTTTTTTATTCTTTTCAATTCAACCGTAATTTTCAAAGCATTCCTATTGATTTACAGATTACTATCCCATTTCCTAAATCAAGCATTTTCTTTTTCTTCATGCTTCATATAAGTGATTACAATTATGAGTTGAATCTAATTCTTTTCATGATTATTTTATTTATAAAAATTATATACTTGCAAAATAAATAGATTAATTATCCAGATCCTTGGTTTTAATACTCTTCTTAGGCAAGAATTAATGTTTGATTATTACTTTTTAGCCGTATTTTTATTTTGCATAAAAAATCATTTAAAAAAACTGCTATTTTTGGCAAATTACTTTTAAAAAAATACTAGTTTAGTTAGCAGCCCAACAATCTTAGCTCAAAATTACTATTTCGCTCAATTATTATGGGTTGGTGTGAGCCAAACATATAATTAGTATTTGAGGCTTGAAACACCAAACCCAAAAATTATAATTTTGCACCAACCCAAAAATTATTATCTTTCATATGGTGGGTTGACAACAACCCAAATAAAGAGTGTCTTCAAAAGCTTACACAGGCTATGTTTGGGATAGTTTTTTTTTTTTTTTTTGGACTATTTTAGTTACAAAAAGACAAAATAGACTAAACAGTCGATAAGACAAAATGTCATATTTAAGCCATAATTATTTCATTTTTTCTCTCACAAAAATAAAAAAAGTCAAAAAATCTATCTCAAACGAGACTTTTTAACCCCATACTAAAATAGCAAAAATTCAAAAAGCCAATCGACATCTCAAACGAAGGCACTATAGGAAAAATCGGGTGATTCTATTTACACTTACACAGTAATTCAGTATGCTCAATTAAAATTTTAAAATTTTAGTTCCTATTATACCATAATGTAAATTTACTAATAAAAACAATATATATTAAATTCTAAAATAATTTTTTTTTTCGTCATGATACACACTAATCACTTATATGTATTCTTCATATTCAAATCTCTTTATCTTTTTTCTCAAATTTCAATTATTTTCTCTTCATCTTTTTTTTTTCCTCTCAAAAATTCTAATCCAACCTATCAAAACTCAACATTATTGTTTCTAACTGACCTGTTTTATAGGCAATGGAAAAATGATACATGGTGTTAGCAGAAAAGTTGGCAAATAGAAGAGTGAAGTCGGGAAAGTTCAGGGCCGATGGCAATTAGAAGGCATTTGCAGAGAAAGAATTGCAATTGGGAAGTTTTCCCACAATACTCTTCTTCCCTAAACACACTTCCAGGCCTATCAAGTACCCCTCGGAGAAGAGAGATGTTGACTCATTGATGGGTATACTACAAATTATAATTTTATATTAAAGAATAATTTGTGAAAAAACATAAAGCGTATTGAAAGTAACTTATAATTTTAAATAATTTAATAGAAAGTACTAAAAACTAGGTGTACTAAATGATTTTTTGAATACAAATAAAATTATTCAAAAAAATCCATGTTGAGAAAGTCCTCAAATCGAAGCATCAAGATCCTTTAGAGTATAATCCTAGAGTGATCTGCTACAGTGATCCAATCCAACGGCTGAGACGCAAACTAACCAAAACGACATCATTTTGGTTAGTAATTTGAAAAAAAAAAAATCCATTTCAAAATTCCCTCCATATACGCAGAAGGCGGAAAACAGAGTGAGAGAGAGGGAGAGAAGAAGAGGGAGACGCCGCTCCTCCCTGCCTCCAGACGCCCCGCCGCCCTACTGCCACCAACCCCCTGCTCCAGCCGATTAAAGAAAAATACAGGTATTTATAGTAGTTTAGAACACATGTTTAGAACAGGTATTTGGGTTTTGGTTTGCATTCCATTCCCTAAATCAGTCTATGTACAATAAATTTAGAACACATTTTTCATTCCCTCCTCCTCTTT